>PITA01011903.1:0-64531 GCA_004023965.1 Spilogale gracilis
GGTATCTCAAAGTGATTGATTTGAATTTCCCTTATGGCTAATGATGATGAACATTTTTTCATGTGTCTGTTAGCCATCTGTATGTCTTCTTTGGAGAAGGGTCTGTTCATGTCTTCTGCCCATTTATTGACATGATTATCTATTTTTTGGGTGTTGAGTTTGAGGAGTTCTTTATAGATCTTAGATATCAGCCCTTTGTCTGTAGTGTCATTTGCAAATATCCTCTCCCATTCCGTGGGTTCCCTCTGTTTTGCTGACTGTTTCCTTTGCTGTGCAGAAGCTTTTTATCTTGATGAAGTCCCAAAAGTTCATTTTCGCTTTTGTTTCCTTTGCCTTTGGAGACATGTCTTGAAAGCAGTTGCTGTGGCTGATGTGGGAGAGGTTACTGCCTATGTTCTCCTCTAGGGTTTTGATAGACTCCTGTATCACGTTAAGGTCTTTCATCCATTTTGAATTTATCTTTGTGTATAGTGTAAGAGAATGGTTGAGTTTCATTCTTCTATACATGGCTGTCCAATTTTCCCAGCGCCATTCATTGACGAGACTGTCTTTGATCCACTGGATATTTTTTCCTGCTTTGTCGAAGATTATTTGATCATAGAGTTGAGGGTCTATATTTGGGCTCTCTACTCTGTTCCATCGCTCTATGTGTCTGTTTTTGTGCCAGTACCACAGCAAATTGATTTTTCAAAGAACAGCTACATTAACCCTGCAACTCTTAGGTCTGCTCTCCTTAGCAGTTTTTCCTTCTATGTGTTAAAGTTCCTTTTCCCATTATGACCAAATAACAACCTTTCATATTTGCATTACTACTTTCACCCTTTCAAGCTAGTAACAGAGAAAGTTCAAAACAGACGTTACTAAGTCTCAGGTATGACTTATTCCATATAATAGTAAAAAAAAAATTAGTAAAAATGAAACTTTCACGTGTTAGTTTCCATTTTTAGTAGAGAAGGTGGTTGGATGGCCTCAACTCCACTCGTGTTGTTTGTAAGGAAGATGTGGCAGCAGCCTCTAATAGACCCCCACTGATCCTGTCTCGTGGTATTCATGTCCCTTGGCAGTGAACCAATAGCACACTGAGGAAATGACAGAGGGTGATTTCTCAAACTAGGTCCTAAAAGGCACTATAGCTTTCTCTGTGTTCTCCTGGATCACTCACTCTGGAGGAAGCCAGCTGCCATGTGGAGAGGACACTCAAGACAGCCCTGTGGAAATGTCCCCGTGAAGAAGAACTGCCAGCATTACTTTGCAATGGCCATGTGAGTTAGCCATCCTAGAAGTGGACCCTCAGACCCCAGCCACCATTCTGACTACAAACCTGTTAAGACTCTCAGCCACCTGCAAAATATAGGGGTTGATATTCAACTAAAATTGTCTATTTTTAGACAACAGTTTTAAATAAGTGCATTTTATGAAATCATGTCATGCCTCCACTTAACCATTTTAACAGTATTAGTTAACAAAAACATTTTCTTATCTGTCCATTAAGAACAACCTATGAGATACATGTGGACACAAATTATGAACTAGAGAATGTCAATTAAAGGATTTCACAAGGTCCTAGAAGGATATATATAAATTAGTAAATATTAATAATGCTATTGCACTTACAACCTGATTACTATTACTCCAAAATGATGCTAGATATGAGTCAAATCCTCCAAGGTAATGCTTGACGTGGAAAGCAGAGATACTGGAATCAGAGACAGACCTCAGTTTAAAACCGCCATATCACTAAGTTGGGAAACATTAGGAAAGTTACTTATTTTATTCTCCTTTGATTCTGTCACAGTTAAAATGGAAAGAATTCCTCATGGATTATTAAAGGGATAAAAAAATAAGTAGCACATGGTAAGTATTTAATCTAAGTAGTTACAATGTTATTCTCTAATAGTATGGAATAAGTTTAAACAATGATAATATCCCCTTAAATAGTCAAGTTTATTGTTTACATTAAACTTTCCTGAAACAGCTTCACAACTTAACTATGGCGTCACTGGAAATAAAATCAACAAAATCTTTGATAAGAACTCTTCACAAAGATGCAATCAAGGGCACCTGGGTGGCTCAGTGGGTTAAGCCTCTGCCTTCGGCTCAGGTCATGATCTCAGGGTCCTGGGATCGAGTCCCACATCGGGCTCTCTGCTCAGCAGGGAGCCTGCTTCCTCCTCTCTCTGCCTGCCTCTCTGTCTACTTGTGATCTCTCTCTCTGTCAAATAAACAAATAAAATCTTATAAAAAAAAAAAAAGATGCAATCAAGAGTTGAACTCACATCTGGTGGAATCCGAGCACTGTCTTTCACTGAGTTTCCTTCCACTGTGAGATGATAAACTTGGCCGTCATTATCAGTAAACACAAAATGCTCCCGGGCAGAGATGTTTTGACTGAGTTCAGATTTACTTTCTGCCTCCTGCAATAAGCTTTGGAATAGAGAGGAATATGATAAAGATATTTCTTTTCCCTAGAGTGACACACACATTAATTAACTTGCCCAAAATACAGATGCATTAACAGGACGTCCAAAACTATTTACCAAAAAAATAAAGAAAAAGAAAAATGGCACTGACACTAATCTTTGCCCAGCTAATAATAGGAGAACATAAACTATACCCAAGAGGTCATCTGCCCCATGCAGAGGAATGTAGTCATCTAGATTTCACAGAAGAAGCTTGTTCCCTGTTTCTGCTACAGAAATAGTGGCCTTACCTTGACCCATCATTCTCTCTGAGTTTTTTTTATTTGTAAAACTGGTGGGGATGGAGATGGTGACAGTCCGTATAAATCTAGCATTCGTTGTGTATTTTCTTTGGTGTGTATAAATGACAATATGACCTACCTGGATGGTTCACACTACATTCATCTGAATTCCAAAACTAAAGTTTAGGGAGCAGAAGGGCAGTGAGAACTGGCACGCTTGCTAATGGAAGCTGACATGTGGATAGTACTGTATGCGTTCCTGACTGCACTAAGCAATGAAATAAAAAAACTAACTCTTCAGTCTTCCAGGTATGCACTGGAACACAACAAGATACTATAGATGGCTTTGGATGACACTTGTCGGGTTCCCCACCATGACACTGGTATCACCAATGAGAGGCAGGAAACAGCACACCGCACCTGATCACAGAGGACTCCACGATGCTCAGCTCTGTGTCTGAGACCACAGTCTGGCGGGCCATGGCCTCTCGGGTGGCCAACTGTTTCTTTCTCAGGCTCTTCAAGTTGTGAGACGGGGACCATTCCTGAAAAGCAAAGACAGACACACCTACAAGTGCTCAGTTTACTGCTGTCAAACAATCATTCCAGAACAGCTGGGCGTTCTTGCCACTGCTCAGCATCACTTATTATTACTGCACATGAATTCACAATTTCTTCTTAGGTTTTATGTATTTATAGAAAGGCTGAACAGATGCATTTTAATTAGTGCTTAAGGCCGGCTTTAATAATCTACCCTCCACCTCCTACTACTTCTAATCTTTAATGAGAGCTAAGGTAAAAGAGTTTAACAAACTTCCAAAAGGTCTAACTTTTTGATGCCTTGTTTTTTTTATAAAATGAAAATAATAAATGCAATCATGGTATCTTTTCTTCCCTACCTCCAGCCCTCCCCCATAGGTGCACAGGGTGAAATGGTCACATTCCCCCAACCATGGCTCACTGTCCTCCAGAGCCACCTCAAATCTCTCTTTTGATTTATTTATTCTTTTATATTCCCTCCTATTCTAATGCATTCAATCCAATACCCTCTCATGTGCATCAAGTCTCCACAGTAGTCATTTCACATGCATGTATTCGCAACTTACATAAATAGGATTTGGTCAGACCCCACCCTGTTTCTAACTCTTCATTCAGCACAGCATCAGTCCCATCTCTGTTGCTTGTGCACACTACCGAACACTTGGCGAGTGCATCCGCCAACCCCCAGTCTCTCCATTCCCCCAGCAGAGAGCACACCCTAATTGCCTCCAAACTCTCTGACAATCAACACTGCACTCAATATCCCCACAGAAGCCCGCAGTACATAAGGACTCCTGCAACCTATACTACTCCCTCATCTGATGCCATCTGGCTTCCCAGCTTTTGCTGGTCTCAAAGTTACACCCTGGTTATTTGATGGTTATTTTATTTTGCCCATCTCTAAAAACCGCCGAGTTTCACTATTTCTTCATATGCTTATTGGCTTTTTAGGTTTCTCCACCATTCGTGAACCACTCATATACTTTGGCCCTCGTTCCACGGAGGTTCCTGACTTTTCACTGTTTATCTGCAGGAGTTCCCATAATCCTAACTCCCTCTAGAGAGTAGTCCTTTGCTGGTTTCAGATACTGGCAAATTTCTTTTTCCAATGTGTCTTTTCTCTCTCTCTCTCTCTTATTTATTTATTTATTTATTTATTCATTCATTCATTCATTCATTTTTATTACATTATTTTATTTTTTCAGTGTTCCAAGATTCATTATGCCCCATATACAGTGCTCCATGAGATTTGTACCCTCAATGCCCACCACCAGGGTCACCCATCTCCCCACTCCCCTCCTTTCAAAGATTCTCAGATTGTTTCTGAGTCCAAAGTCTCTCATGTTTCATCCTCCCTCCCTGATTTATCCCAGTTCACATTTCCTTTCCTTCGCCTCCTGTCCTCCATATTACTCCTTATGCTCCACAAGTAAGTGAAAACATATGATAATTAATTAATTTTGACAGAGTGCACAAATAGGCAGAACAGCAGGCAGAAGGAGAAGAAGCAGGTTCCCCGCTGAACAGGGACCCTGATGTGAGACTCAGTCCCAGGACCCTGGGAACATGACCTGAGCCAAAGGCAGATGCTTAACTGAGTCACCCAGGCACCCCCAATTTGTCTTCTCTATCTTTGACACTGGGGTCCTTCCCTGAATAGAATGCATCAATTTTGATTAATGAAATACATTTTTTTCCTTTTTTGTCCTTTTTGGTTTGAGCTTCTGATGTCCTCCTTTCCTGCCCCAGAATAGAAAAATATTCTTCTATTTTTGACTATATTAATTTGATAGCTTTACATTTTTACATTTAGGTCTTTAATCCTGTGGAGCCCACTTCTGAATATGGTATTAGGTAGAGATTCAGTATTTTTCTCCATAAAATAAGACCATTTTCCCAGGACTGCCCTCCTCTTTTTTTAAGGTTGAGGTAGCTACTATGACATTTATTTGTTTATCATTTTCCTTAAAATATCTTTCAAGGATATTTTATGTTATAATCTTTATTATGTTTATCATGTTCCTTAAAATATCAAAGTAAAATCTTAATTGGAATTGCACCAATGCAATATTTGTTTAATCCATCCAAGAAAGTAAGAGTTATCTCCATGTACTTAGAATCTTCTCTCAATACACATTTTTAGCATGGAAATACATGACAGTAATGATTTCAATTCAAGCTAAAAAAAAATGTTCACCACATACAGAACATGCCTAGATAAACTGGTTGTTCAGTTGTAACTTACCAAAGCAGTTATTGCAGGAAAGTTTTTGGACATTTCTCTAAGAATGGTACAAGTCCTAACATCCCATAACTCCAGGGGTTTATCTTTGAATACGACTGCCAAATACTGCCTAAAATAAACAAAATTACTAAATAAGCCCCTTTTGGCAAAATTTTCGCCATAAGTAATACAAATAAACAGTTGAGTAAATCAGAAAAGTAACATAATTTATTCTAAACATAGACGATATAAATTAACATTTAGTTCTCATGATTAATAGTCTTCAAATGGTAACTCCCTAAGATGACCCTTGAGAACCACAGAGCCACAATTAAGCAAGGAGCCCAGGTCAGAAGAAAGAATGAAAAAAGGCACAAGTACACATTTTACCAATTTATCAATTTATGGTAACCATCCCGAAGCCTCATTTTCTCGTATATGCCATGAGAATACCACTACCTATCCCAATAGACTGGTATGCAGGTTATGGTAAAAATTAAATGAAAAGATAAAGGTTTTCACGAAGTGTCTCTCACGCTGACACTGAGGAAATGTGACCACCAGGAAATTGCTTATATGCTCCGTATACATAACCAAAGGACTTCAGTTCTCTCGCTCAGGACAAAGTCTGCCACCGATAATTACGTGGCCTCAGATAAACCATGCAATCTTTTTGAGTTTTATTCTACTTATCTTTATAATGGTGTTCATAACATCTGTCTTACTCCCTCACTAAATGCTCTAAGAATAAAAAAAGGGAGGGAAATAGCACACATGGAAGAATTTTATACACCATTATGGATTATACAAAGGTAGTATGTTATACTTTTTCTTGCATCTACCATATGTATGTATGTAAATAACTAATGTAAGATAGAATCCAGTGAGTGCTACAGAGATTCACTATGAAAGAGGAGATTTGTTTGACAACTGGGCAGTGACATTTTAGGCAGCTACATACGTGACAAATGGCCAAGACAAGGACACTAGTGGGGGAACATGCTAACCGAAATACAGAGCATGTAAGAGCATCACCATGAGAAAGATCAAAGTATGAGCTTTGGATCACATCATAAAAGACCTAAAACACTTGAATATGCCACGCTAAGTTATATAGAGATCTATTCTGCAGAGAACAGTGGATCACTGAAGGTTTTAAAGTGGGGGGGTGATAAAGTAATCAGTTGCTTTAGATGTATTAATTTAGCAGGTGTATGAAGAGCCAAGACTGACTGAAAATAGAAGAGACTGGAGTTTGAGCAATTCTCAAACCCTGTCATCTCAGGACTCTTTCACATTTTTAAAAATTATTGTGGACTTCCTCTGAGGAACTTTTGTTATGTGGTTTATAACAACTGATATTTTGCATATTGGAAATTAAGTCTAATAAATTAAAAACTATCCTTATTAATTCATTTTAAATTAAAAAGAAAATAGCAAGATGATAGATTTAAGTATAAGCCATATTGATAATTACACTCACTATGAATAATTTAAACATTGCAATTTGAAACACAGATTACCAAATAGGAAAACAAGCCCCAACTATATGCTTTCTGGAAGACATCAACTTTAAATGTAAAGACATGGGTAAGACACAAGTAAAAAGTGAGAAAAAGATATACTATGCAAACACTAATCAAAAGAAAGCTGGAGTGGCTACACAAATCAGACAAATCCAACTTACTTCTGAATAAAGAACAGTACCAAAAATAAAGAGGATATTTCCCAATGATGAAGAAGATGTCAAAAGGACATAACAATACTAGATATGTATATACCTAATAACAGAGCTTTAAAATACCCAAAGCAAGAACATGAGCTCTTCAAAAGATAAATAAATCCAGAATAAAGTTAAATTCTACACTCATCTCTCAGTAATAGACAGAAAAGCAGACAGAAAATCAGTATGATTATGAGACCTGAATAACTACCAACCAGTTTGAACTGACATTTATGAAATATTCTAATCAGTAACAGCAGAATACACAATCTTTTCCAGTGCATACGGAACATTCACTAAGACAGACCACTGACTGGGCCATATAACAATCACATTAAATTTAAAAGGATAAAAACAACATAAAATATGCTCTCTGACTCTACTGGAAATTATAAATTAACAGAAAGGTATTTGGAAAACCCTTAAATATTTTGAAATTAAACAATGTATCTATGAATATCTCATGGAAATTTAAAAATATTATAAAGTGAATTAAAATGAAAACTCATCAAATCAAAATATGTAGGGTACAGAAACAGTGCTTATGTGACATTAAATACTTATATTAAATTTTAAAGAAAAGCCTTAAATTTAGTCATCTAAAGTTCTACCTTAATAAACTCGAAAAATAAAAACACATTAAACCCGAAGTAAGCAAGAAAAAAAGAAGATACCTACGTATTCAATGAAACAGAAAATAGAAAATGACAGAAAACGAGGGAAACTAAAAAGAGTTTCTTTAAAAAGACCAACAAAATTGACCAACATATTTACTGATATGAGGAATAAAAGAGCCATCAATCAGATGAAACTGACCTTAATGGATTAAGAAAAATAGCATGAACAAGTTTTTAATCAATAAATTCAATAATTTTGGTGAAATGGACAGATTACTTGAAAGACACAAACAAAACTCAGTGAGGAAACAAACCAACTCTTAACAGTTCTTCATCTATGAAAGAACTGAGTATATATTTAAAAACTTTTCTACAAAGGAAGTTCTAGGCCCCGGTAGGTTCCCTGGTGAATTCTTCCAATTTCAATAAGGTATAATACCAATTCTACATAAACTCATTCAGGAAAAAAAAGAAGAGGAGGGGACATTTCACAACTCATTTTACAGGGTCAACATTACTCTGATTCCAAAACCAGACAAGGATATTACATGAAAACCAGATCAATATGCTTCATGAGCACAGATGTAATAAAAATATCAGCAAATCAAATCCAGTAATATATCATCACCAAGAAGAATTTATGCCAGGGATGTAAAGCCGGTTTCACATACAAAAAAATCAGTCAATGTAATTCACCCCATCAATCAACCTAAAACAAAAACCCATTATTATGAGGATGTCCCGAAACGCAGAAAAAGCATCTGACAAAATCCATCACCTATTCAATGATACAAAGTTTCAGTGAAATAGGTATAGAAAACTTTCTCAACGTAATAAAGGTCACCTACAAAAAAAAACTACAGCAGATATAATTTAACATTCAAAGACTTAACACTTTTGTAGTAAGATCCAGAAATAGAACAAAGATGTCAGTTCTCATCATTTCTATTCAACATTGTTTTGGAGGTCCTACTCAGTACAGCAAAGCAAGAGGAAAAAAAAGGTCCTACTGTCTAGAAAACAGATGTGTAGAAAAGTATTGGCAAACAACTAGTATGTCTATAGAGAAAATACTAAAAAAAATCAACAAAAATTCGATTAGAAATAATAATTAAGTTAGCATGGTCACGAGGTCAATACCAAAAAATTAACTATTTCACTATACCAGTAATAACTGGTAACTAAAATTCAGAAAAAAATACATGTATTATAGCACTGAAGAAAAAAACAAACAAAAAATAATTACCAAATGACAACGAAGAAATATTACTGAAAGGCATTAAAGCCCTAAATAAGTGGGGCAATATATCATGTTCATGAATCACAAAACTCGTTAAGATATCAATTCTTTCCCACATTGGTCTATGGATTCAGTGCAATCCTAATCAAAACCCCAGGAAGCTTTTTTGGTAAAACTGGTAAGCTGATTCTAAAATTTATACGGAAATGCAAAGATCCTAGAAAAGCTAAAGCAATTCTGAAAACTATGTTAGAGAGCTTACTCCTTCTTTCTTTGTTCTTCTGACTGGTTTTCATCCAGTCTCTATTTAATAATCTTACTTTACATGTATTTTCCCTTGGAATGAAAAACTCAAAAACTTACTGAAATTAAAACAGGTCTAAATTAGAAACAAAGAAAATCAGTTCTTTGATTCAACAAACCCATGTTGGAATAGAAATGCATAGGAATTTCATTAGATAACAAATCTTCGTGGGTGACAGCCATTTACTTCAATATAGCTATAGCAGAACTAAACAGGATTATTGGTTTTATCAATCTAATGAAATATTAAGGTTCCTACAAAAGTTATCTCATCTTTTTAAAAAGTAGAAATTAAAAGCACTAGCAGTTTAATTTTGTGATCAAAATATTTTCTTGGAAATGGCTGCAAAGCACCATTTACTATCACTAAGAAATTCTATATGCATTCTAGCATAGGCCCACTTTCTTAAAGATGAAAAAATATCCTTAAGATTCTATTGTGATAACACCACAGTTTTTTTTTTTTGGTTCACACTTACTTCAAATGAGATACTTTAATCATTTCGATGGGTGACTCATCATTGCCTCGTTCACCGCGAAAAGCAATGCTCCTACCTTTAATTGCAAATATTAAAGAAAATGTAAAATATCAGATGAAACATGTAAGACACAAAAAGCTATACACACCAAAGGAATCTGATCAATGCGGCCTCTACTCTCCCATTCATTCTTTTACTCGCTTCTAAGCTGTTTTAAGTAATCTAAATTCAAAATGTATTCTCAAAAGGATCATATCTTGAAGACCAATAATATACTACTTGTATTCAAATATCTCTTATAAAATGATACTTTCCTTTGTTACAGAATTTCTTCTTTTTTTTTATTGTTACTAAATTTTTTTTTCCAGTGTTCCAAGATTCATTCCCCATTCCCCACACCCAGTGCTCCACGCTCTAGGTGTCCCCAGTACCCACCACCTGTTACAGAATTTCTTGAATACTTTCAGTGGTTTCTTTCAAATAGTTATATTTCAGAAATTCAAAAATATCCCAAAGGTTCAATGCATCTATGGTAAAGGAGTAGTCTACTGTAAAATGACTGGCGTATTGAAAGTAATATAAACATTCCCATGTTCACAAATACTAACCAGCAGGGAAAATACTCTTTAAACAGATATTTAAGACTTCCTGTTCCGGTACAAATCGCTCAACTGAAATAGTTTTGACCTATTCCTATCAAAAGGTCTCTATACACTGAAACTGGAGAATGATAAGAATTGTTTAACTGTCAAAGAAGCTAAATGGTTTTGTGCAATCAAAAAAATGCAAATTCTACTTTATGTCTGAACAAATACATTTTAATAACTTCCCTGCATTTTTATTTATATTAAACAAAAGAGAGCACGTTTAATGCATTGACAATTGAGTGCCTGCGTGCCTCCCTGCTCGGTGCTGTCAAAGGGGGCCCCTGCTCTTATTTGCCAAACACCCACATCCCTTCCTGACCCTCCTTAGAAGACAGACTAGAAAAGTCTATAACCTATGAACTCAAAAATCCCACTTAAGCAAGTTAATAACTATGACTTAAAAATTTGTTGCTCAAAAATAAATCTGTAACAGAAAGATGTTAAGTTATCTAACAGTCCTGAGCTGATTGGGAAAAAAAAAAATAGGTTTTTTTTTTTTTTTTTTAAGCGAATGATACTAGAAAACAGCAGTTCGCCCCAGGCTACCATGTAATTAGAGAGACCCCAATCTAGGGCCAGGGGTTACAAGGCAGGTCACTTCCAATGAGACCAGAACAACACTGGACTAATTTCAGTGGTGTTAATTCCTTGAGGTTTAGTAACATATTCAGTAAGTTAAGAATAACCATATGGAAATACATATCGAGAAAATAACTTGATTTACAATATACACATGCACACACACATGTTTCTTAGGATTCAAACTATCTACATATATTGTTACTGCTACACCATTTTAAAGAAACTCACTACAATTCTGTTAAGAATTCTATTTGAAGTCATGCATGTGTCATAAAATAATTTGAAACTCTCACCTTATCCTATCTTAAAGTTCTTCATTTTGAAACTCATTGAGTTGTAGGTTTTTAAACAATTCTGAACAAGTTACTTCACTGGAATGCTTCCTCTTGTAACATCTCTAAACTCTCAAATTTACTTCTTTAGTCACAGACTATCAAAAGTTTTAAATTTGAGCTCTTAAGACAATCCTTACTTACAAATTTATAAAGGTTTTCCTAACAAAGGCGAAAAGTTTTAGAAGAGAATCTAATAAAGCCTACTACAAAGATTTATGTGAAAACCGAGCTAATGGCTATCTACAACAATGTACTTAAAATGAGAAGTGATAGCATACATACTTATGAATCTGTCTGTCCTGGCTAGTGGTACTCCACTTGCCATGTGCTCAGGTTGACACAATTTGCATACAAACAACAACCCGGAGCCTTTTCAGGGCAATTATTACAGAAAAATAACAACAAAATGAATACACAAATAGGATCTAAAAAAAAAAAAAACCTTCCAAGTTGAAAGTTTTCTGGAATACGTTTTATAAATAGTAACATCTTTGATCAATACAACAAACTCTTTCAATCTTTTAAAAGTCTAAATACACAAACCTGTTGGAAGATCCACCAGCTGAAGTTCATTTCTCACTAATCCCATATTGTTCGGTGTTGAAGTGGCAAAGGAAAGAAAACCAGTCAAACTCGTCCATTCGATACCCCTAAAGTGAGAAATTAAATACGTTTATGCAAATACCTTTTGTTTGAGCAACTTACTTGAAAATTAAGTTTTTCCTACAACCTGAATTCTATTATACAAAGTAATTAAGATATTAATATGACCTTTCATTTGAGACTAAATTACCATGCTTCCTATATATATATTATTTCTAATTTAAAACTTTATCTTCAAATGTAATGATGGGCAAGATAGGTTAGTCACCAGGATTCATAGCAGCATTAAAATGACTATCAAAATCTGGCATAGGAGAGAGTCACGCATCACAGTAGTGTTCAAGAATTCCATTGCTTAAGAAAGAGGGGTAGTAAAATATCCTGAACAGACTGCTTAAAGCTGGGTACACTGAGGAATTTATCAAATTTCCTATTTGGTTAGGAGGCAGAAATTCCTAAAGTAAAAAATTTAAACTGAGCTATCAGATTTGGAAGTGGCTTTCAGTTCCAGATGGTGTATTAATTAGAGAAAAGCACAAAAGAAAAATCTCAAAGAAATGATGACAAGACAGTAAGCAACCTATCAAACAGATGCCTGGGAGTCTCCTTCCTGAGGACAAATGACAAGTGAGTCCCCAGTTCCTCCCACGGACACTAACTACAGTGTCACTGCCATGGCTTGTGCAGATTGGAGGCGGGGGCGGAGCAGGGGAGGAGACAAAGGAGCAAAGGACCCTCAGCGTCCTGACAAGAAGGAGAAACACTGTGGTATTGCCCTGCCGTGCTTACAAGGTAATAGAGGCTGGTCGAGAGGGAAGTCCAACCCTTTACGTGCTCTACCTGCAATTGCTCCTCAGAATTTATGAGACAACCATTTGTAACAACATATCATCTATGGCTGCTTTCATGATATAAGGGCAAGAGCTAAGGAGCAGTGATAGAAAGTTTATTTCCTGCAAAGCCTAAAATACTTACTATCTGGTCCTTTGCAGAAAATGTTTGCTGACCCTTGATCTAGTTTATGCACATCTACTTCAATTTGAAAGCTATAGCTAGATTTAACATTTAAGTGTTCCTCATTTGCCCAAGATGCTGGCTTCCTGCATCACATCCAAACTCTTAACGTGACTTTCAAGGCCATCCTGTCACTTGCCTCATCCTGCCTAACCAAACTTCTCTCTCAATCCTCTGTACCTTGTCTGCTGTTGTAACTGCAGTAACTTTCCCCGCTTAGCCAATGCATCCACCTACTTGTCTTTTCTCAGGGACAAAGATAATCTCAAAGGAACTGAAAATAGTATTTGTTGGGGGGAATGGCTGCAGTTATCAAGGACTGTAAAGTTGTGTTGAAACACTCAGATTAGGCTGCTGAAAACTGAGGACTCTTAAGTATTTCCATGCCTGGATGACCTCTCTCTTTCTGTCTTCAAATGCTCTTTGAGTTTAAATCCCAGCTCCAGCACTTTGAGCTCTACACTCTCCCTACATCAGTCTCCTGATCTATTACTGCAGGAAGAACAGCACTGTGTACATAACGAAGGCCTGCACATAGCAAGCACTGCATGTATTAGCAATTACCATTATCACTATTCTTCTCATTTCAAGATCTAACTCAAGCCCTATTTTTGTCATGAGACCTCCTCATTACTAAACTCAAACCATACCTACAGTGAATACAATATAAATTTGATGACTTACTGAAAAGTCCCTTTGTCCCTTCTTTCTCTTTGCTTCCCCTAACATGTAACAATATTCACTAAGTTTTGCACTTGGAGTGATCAAAAAAAGGGAGAAATCACTTTGAACTTATTGCACTCACTGTGTAAGTCTGGTAGCGTCAGTCAGATCTGTTTACCCACAGAAACCCAAGACATACTCTCCAAGACTTGTGGCCGGAAATCTGAACACCTATGCTCTATACAGCAATGCCACAATCTCTGGACACTAAGAATCCCAGTCTGCCCATTCTTCATTATTTTTAAAAATCTATCTGTGAAGTACCTAGTGTATACCAATGACTGTGCGAGGCTCTAGGAGTACCACTGTGAACGATTTGACTGCTATCCTTCTGGAGCTTACGATCTAGCAGAAAAAAGACATTACACAAGTACGTTCTAGACTCCCTATTACAAAAGAACTGGTACAGAGTTCAATCGGAGCTTGTAAGAGTCACACAGAATCTGGCCTCGGGGGCCTGCTGAGATCCAAAGGGCAAGTAGTGTGTTGCCGGAACAACAGGAGGAAATGGTGTGTCTGGCTGACAGGCACTGCACCAGACTGTACTCTTGGAAGGGAGGTACCACTTCAAGCCTCCCCAGACATGTGAAAGGCACTCAGTAAATTCTGTTGGATTAAATGCCGTCCGTCCGAGAGGAAAGCCTAGCACTCCTCTCCGTGATTTGTAGTGTCATACATACTCAGCCTGCTTTCCTTGCTGTTTAGAAGACAAAGACGTCCCACGCTGGGGATAGAACAGAACGAGGAATGGCTCTTATTTGTAATGCAGCACTATGAGCATGTTGCCTTTGAGCAGATTCCAGCAGCAGCTTTCATATCTGAGTCCTACTCATCAACTTCGAGAAAATAAAAGTCAAGTTGGACTTCAAAGATTAGATAAGGGTGGGACTATCTCTCAACAGAAAAGAACAAAAACTCTTGGTCAAAGGCAGCAAGCACCCACTGCTCTCAGCATTAGAAAGCTACTGTCTGGGTTTAACTACACACTGAGCTCTATAAAAACCTCGTAAGCACAGCAGCTCATTTTCTGACTCGATCTATGATTGTTCTGTTGGATTTTTAACTAGTGATCAACCATAAGCATATAATCTGTCAGCGCATATTTGTGGTTCTGACTCCTACAGGTTCCTGGGCTAGACCCCCTGACTTCTGGGGCTGCTGCAGAGGCTACGTCTCCACCCTGGGGTGCTGCGGGGAGCACCCACCTCTGTCTGTGGAAGTTCTACAATTCTATGAAACTAACCTCTGGAAATTTATAAACAAAACAGAGATTACTTTGCAAATCACTCAATTTACTCAAAGCAATACTGAGTCAGTCAATGTTCTAATACCCATATAAACTGCTGTTTTAGTAAATTTTGACACTGAAAAGAGTATTGTGCTATATCATTATAAATTTAGCCTACCGGACAAAGACACAAACTAATAATCTAAAAAAATCTAATACTCCAAGAAAACCTCCATGTACTATTTACTTATTCCTCGGTATCGCCCACTGGATTACAAGCATCAGAGGTTTTGTTTACAGGAATACAGAAGATGCTCATTTTGTATCTATAATTTATAACTGTCTAAAATACCATGATTTTAAAAACAACCCATAGCAAAACTATCTGCAGTTAGGCAGTCTCTGCGCATGTATATGCATAAGATTCAAGTATATAAGTGATTTTTTTTTTAAGATTTTATTTATTTGACAGAGAGAAACACAGCTAGAGAGGGAACACAAGCAGAGGGAGTGAGAGAGAGAGAAGCAGGCTTCCCGCCGAGCAGCAAGCCCGATGTGGGACTCGATTCCGGGTCTCCGGGATCATGACCTGAGCCGGAGGCAGTCGCTTAACCAACTGAGCCACCCAGACGCCCTTCAAGTATATAAGTGATTTTTAAAAAACATAATTAGTACAAGGTAAAAGCAACTTTTAAAAGTTGACCTTAAATTTGCATATGAATATCTAGAATGTGTCAGGTTTATTTATAGTAAGTTAGCAATTTCTATAACATATCTATAAAATTTTCATCACAGCTTTTACTTATAATATCATAATCACATTAATTGAAACACAAAGACAGCCAGATTTTAGCATCCTCCTGGGCATCCTCTCTGAATATAAAATGTGAATTATCTTCAAAATGGCAATTAAGAGGGAAAATTCATATTAAAAATGGTGCATGTTTGTGTGATCACTCACAACACCAGCCCGAGTAGCATATCCATTTTTGGAATCCCAAATAACACTATAATTTCAAGTATTGCTCAAAAACAAATATTATCACAGCATGCATAAGTCATGTATTTAGTGACATCTACCATCCGAATGATCCAGGAAAACAAATCTTACTTAAAACTAATAACTTGCTGATAAACTGGCTATTGAGTCTTTATTAAAAGATTCCAGTGTTCAGAAAAAAATGCAAATGTACTTGATTTTCCAGAAGCAGGTATAACTTTCTAGCATGAATCCTGGTTCAGTCAATATTTTCATTTTAATGCCAAAATGTGCCAGAGGTGCATTTTTTTAGCTGGAGATATAGCAGGTATAAAGGTCAGTTCTGAAGCCTGAAAGGCCCAGATTAAATTTCACATATTACAATACTGAATTTCTTCTATAAATTGGGAATAAAAATAGGGCCTATCACATAAAGTCGTGATGGGAGTCAAAGAAGTGGTCATGCGAAGTATTATGCCAGAACAGTACTGATTAAATGGAGAATTTGATTGGTGGGTATTAGCCACAAAAGGAAAACTATACACCAAGCCAAGGGTGGAAGGAAATGAGAGAGAAGAAATGTGGACAGGAAAGAAAGGGAGAGAACAGGTAGCAGCAGTGGCAGAAGGGTCTCCTGGAAGAAGAGAAAGATGAACAACAGTCTAAAATGGTCCAAACACAGACCTGTATCACTGCACCTAATGGACTAGTGACTCTGTATTCAGGGAGCTACTGGAGGGCAGAGCACGAGGTGAAAACCAATAGTCAGTCACCTGGGCCATATCATTAACAATGTACTTAAAAAAAAAAAGGAAACATAAACTTTCCTGGAAATTCCATCACAATCAGAAGTTGTGATACTTAAAAGGTTAACCTTTCCCCATTAACATATGCATGCGACCTGTGACTATATAATGTACAGAGGAGAGAAAATGGCCCTTCGTGTATGTTTGTTAAAAGATCATCACAAAATATGGGAGATGTAATCAATTTATATTATACACATGTAACTTCACAGCCCATCATGGCTAGGGCAAAGGAAGGAGAGCAGCCAAGCCATCAACAAAATAGTACTATGGAGCAGATAGATACATGCTTCAAAACCAAGCAATCTTCTTCCCTCGCTCTCTCTGAACTCAGAGCACTCATCAAACACACCACACCTCAAAATGAAACAAGAAAAGCTATACAGGTTGGTCCTTTTTTCATGGTGTTTAAACAAGCAAACAAACAAACAAAAAATGAGATTAGTTAATAATTAACATAATAGTCCTACGATGGATCTTTATAGAAATGGAAAACAAACTACATAAATCTGAACAAGGGAACACAGTGATAGCCAGTGAGAAAATATCCTAGACAATCAGATGCAGCAATATAAGTCACAAAATATTTTCCAGTGCATAATATCCTTTTACAAAGTAAACAATGAGTGCTCAGCCTTGAGTATCATTAACCATTACTTAAATGTGAATATTTATTATTCAAAACTTTCAGGCAAATAATCACCACTGCAGAGTTTTCAAGGTAGAAAAGTCTCCCAGAACTTTTTTCCAGTATGCTTTCTGTTCGTGATCTCAGTGGCACAATGCATACTCACTTGACTTCACAGGAGTGGACGCTTAACTCCTTATGCAGCAGCCCACTGGTAAGATGGTAGACCAGGACAGAACCGTTACTTGTACCTATCAAAACCATGTAAGAGAACAGTATTAATTGAGTCGTAGTTCCAGATCTTTCCAAAAAGTCTTTTCTCAAAATTTAAAATTTAATATTTTAAAAAATTTAAAATTTTTTATAAATTTATCTTTTATAAAAGGGACTCAAGTTATGTGTTAACAAAGACTGAATTTCTCTTATTTTCTCTCTTCTCAAAAATGGACCTAATCTCAATGTGCTCTGGGATCTTACCTAAATCCAGGGATGGATTTTCATGAAAGACTTCAAAATCTAACTCAATACACATAAAATTTGAAGAAGCACTTTGCTAAGCTTTTTTATATGTGGGAACTCATACTTTTTATATTTGGAATGTTTATACAATAGCCAGTCCTCAAAAAGGCAACCCAGCAGAACTCATTAACCAGGTCTTTTCTATTTTTCTTCACAAAGATTTTTGTTTTGTCTTTTATATTACAGAAATCATAGAGATGGTCAAGTATGGTGGATTTTGCAGTTAAACTAAACTGTGGATTTTGCAGTTAAACTAGCCTGAGTTAAAGCTCTGGCTCTAACACTCTTACAAATTACTTGGCCATACTAAATCTGTGTTTTTAATTCCTTCAACATGGGAATAATAGAAAATCTACTTGCTGAAGAGTAAATGAGAAGACACAGTTGAAACACTGAGTACAGTACCTGGCACAAACTTAGCACATGTTTATTACTATTTCTATTATTGTTGTAATTCAGTTTGTAGTTATTTTATGCCTAAAGCTTTTCCTGGTTTTAAGTACAGTGTGTGTCTGTAATTTAATTTGAAGGAACATGGCCATTCATGGAAAAGTAACATTTCAGTCCTTAAAATGTTTTTATAAGTTAAGCAAGAAAGTGAACAGTATAATTGCTTGGACAATCACTTACTCATTGCACATGACTTCAAAAAAATGAATGGGTTTATGCACAGTAACAGAATGTAGAAATGAGAGAATAGTAACAGAAATAAAAACACTAGGCAATTTCCAATTTTAGCTTACCTGCTGAATAAAGCTTCATTAAATACTTTACAAACCTATTCTCGAAAAATACAATATTATACTTGTTTACATTTATCATCTATTCCACAATAATACCTTCTATTACTGACACAATATCTAAAGAATTACTAAAATTTTTAAATTAACAGATCATCATCATAATAAAATGATTTTAGCAAGCTTTTTTTTTTGAGAGAGCACTCGCACATGCTCCCGCACTTGCATGACTGGGGGGGAGACAGAAGGAGCAGAGGGAGAAGGAGAGAGAATTTTTTTTAAATCTGTTTTTTTAAATATTTTATTTACTTATTTGACAGAGAGAGTGAGAGAGCACAAGCAGGGGGAAAAGCGAGGGAGGAGGAGAAACGGGCTCGATCCCAGGAACCTTAGCTAAAGGCAGATCCTTAACCAACTGAGCCACCCTTAACCAACTGAGGCACCCCATGGAGAGAGAATCTTAAGCAGGCTTTATGAACAGGGCAGAGCCCTACATAGGGCTCGATTCCACAACAGTGAGATCATGACTTAACCCAAAATCAAGAGCCAGATGCTTAAATGACTGAACCACCCAAGTGCCCCTACATTCTTTAAGTTTTAACGATGCTGAACCTATGATCTAATATTCTAGGGCACCACAAGAAGCACCACAGAGGTGGAACTCTGCCTCTTTGCCCTAGTGACTGCAAAAGTTTAGGCACTGGGTGCCTGGGTGGCTCAGTAGGTTAAAGCCTCTGCCTTCGGCTCAGGTCGTGGTCTCAGGGTCCTGGGATCAAGGCCCGCATCGGGCTCTCTGCTCAGCAGGGAGCCTGCTTCCTCCTCTCTCTCTGCCTACTTGTGATCTCTCTCTGTCAAATAAACAAACAAAATCTTTAAAAAAAAAAAGTTTAGGCACTTATATTTTTTCCTTTTACTTTGTGATTATACTAAATTTAATAAATGACTTGATCATCACACTATATAAGCTTATTCTACAACAGAAATCTCAGCCCGACTTAGCTCCAATTATCTAGCTACAAGCAGTCATTTTCTCCAAGAAATTGACAAAATCCTAACTGACAATTTAGCCATAGTGTAGAGTATATGTAGAGTATATTATACATATATACACATGTATAATACACAAGTATAATGTCTACATTATACACATGTAATGTACACTGACACATTCTAATTAAAATTTCTATAAGAGGTTTAATATAAGTCAATAGTTTCTAAAGAAAAACTAAATATATATCTGCATTTATATAGATCTGGACACATGTACACACAAACTACCAAACATGAAAATGCAAAACCAGTTTCAGAAGATAGTGATGGAAAAACTGGGACAATCAGAATACTGCCAAAAATGATTACTCAAGTAAGCCTTTAGTACTCATGAGTAAGCTGTTAGCTAACTGAGACTTATTAGCAACAAAATAAATGTGGGTGAGGGTTTCATTTTAGAAAAAAGAAAAATCACCAATCATGTTAGAGACCTGGAGTGAAAGCCAGAAGCCAACAAACAGCATCTTAAAAATGTTGACGATTTCAAATGAACATACTTTTTAAAATTTCTGAGAAATGCATTTTAACCTTATGTGCATAACAGCAAATTAAAATTTGTCTTTTTCTATGAAGGAGATTAGATTGCTCACATTATTATGAAATCAACATGATAGCAGGTTGAAACCCCAGACCAATTTTCTATCAAAAATATAAAACTATGCAATTTCAACCCAGAAGGCAAATCTTAGTTTAAAGACACCATAGTCATTTTAAATAATGTTTAATATGCAATTCTTGGCAAAGGAAGAACATTGCTATTATTAAAGTACTAAGTATGACTTAGTTAACAAAAACCCAATACAAAATGACATGCACAGAATAAACCTTGGGTGGTCCAAAAAAAGACAAGAATCTGGATTTAGCACGACATGGGGATTATTCTCCTAACATTTCAAAGAGGTACCCACTGTGGTCAGGGTCTCTATCACCCAGTGTCAGGTGGACGAGTTAACACTGCAATTAAAAAGAAATTAATAAAAAGATGGGTGGATTAAAAGGACAGACAAACAAACAAAAAAAATTTTTAAGATGAGTATATACATGATTTCACTGGGCCTCTTCCTCTTTATCCTCAAAGAAAAGGTTTTCTGATAGCCACCAAACTTAAATGTCTCACAAAACGTAAAAGAGGCACAAAGGATTAAGAAAAGAATAGGTTCGCTACTCACCGACCGCGAGCAGTGGCTGATACACCTTGATGTTTTTGGTGGTCAGCGGCGGGCACATACGGATGGCAAACTGCGGGGAGGGCAGCCCTGAGAGCAGTCCTGTCAGCAGGAAGCGGAGGTGCACCTCCTGCAGAATGGGGCCTTTCGGATGCTCCTCCCCAGCAATGGCACTTTGTCCTGATGGGTGAGCGAAAGTATAAATATATCCATTACAATGCATTCTGAAATTTAAAGAAAATTTCAGCAGATATACTCCTCAGGTCTAGCAGAAATCCTCTTCAGACCTGCAAGGTACTCAGAGGGCCCTCCAGGGGCTGCAGCAGCTGAAGAATGACTCTTCTTGCTCTGAGACAGAGACTGCAACGTCTGCCACCTGCAGCGACGGATCACTCTGGAGGACTGCTGTCTAGAATTCAGGGACTTTCGTCAGCCAACGTTCCTGGTATCGGGTATTAGGCACCAAACAAGGTACATGAGGGCACCCAGGCCAGAGAGCAGCTTCTGTGATCAGAATGTTACAGCACATTCCCGCCTCAACGCCTGCCTTTCTAAAGGGCTGCTTTTCAATCTGATGCACTTTCTAAAGTATACATAACACTGTGATCATTAACTGTAGGTTCAAGGAACTCTTTAGGTTTCTAATCAGAAATCTCAATGTGTCAATGTAATTACAAAATCTAAGCTTTATAATTAAATACTTCATGCATAAATATATAAAATAATGTATGTTATACATAATTATATATATAAATAGTAATATACAAATACATGATATAAAGAATATATAAATTCACTGTTGATAGTTAAATCTTAAATGGGCATTATTTTCAGATACAGCAATTACACTTAGGTTATTAAGCTTCAAACTAAAAGGCTTCAGTAAAACCATTCTAACAAAACATGAATATGACAGGTACGACAAAACCCAGACCATGCACTAAAAAGGGTATACAAATATTCTACCTATAAACCACTCTTAAATACTGAGATATAGTTGTCAAAAATACATAATAAAGGATACCTGAGTATGTATGGACCCATAACACACATGCCATGAAAGGGAAAATTGTAAATAATTTCCACAGTGGGCGATGGGACTCTGAATATTGTAGCCTACTGAGGCTATAAAGTTGTTTTAATAACAATGTTATTTTAAAATTCATAAAGTGTACAGAAAAAATGGCCATCAATTTAATCCCAATAAAAAGATCCCATGGTATCACTTGATTGGTATCAACCGTAGGTAACAAAGACGGGAGTCTGAAGAAAGGCGGATTCAACAGAGAGGTAGCACGCTTACAAACCCTCCACAGCCCAGAGCTGGCTCTTGGGAATGGCTACCGTTTTTCTTCAAACTTCTTCCATAAGAGGCAATTCACAAGGTAGGGCAGAGTAGGCCTTAAAAAGCAGCAGGCTGCACCCAATGAATATAAATCAGGCCTCTATATTTTATTTATCATAAAATTAAAAGTTTAATTAAAAGTTTTAATTAAAGGGCGCCTGGGTGGCTCAGTTGGTTAAGCGACTGCCTTCGGCTCAGGTCATGATCCCGGAGACCCGGGATCTGAGTCCCGCATTGGGCTCCCTGCTCCGCGGGAAGCCTGCTTCTCCCTCTCTCACTCCCCCTGCTTGTGTTCCCTCTCTGGCTATATTTCTCTCTGTCAAATAAATAAATAAAATATTTTTTAAAAAAAGTTTTAATTAAAAATGTTTTCAAGTAACAAAGCTTTACTTACTTAATGCTTTTAAATCAACTACATTGTCAGGAACTATACAATCTGTATCCTTTTGTCTTTTAAAAAAATGTAATTTGTATCACTTAGACACCTAAACAGCATGAAATTTCAACCTCCCATGGGCTCCGTATTACTGATTAGTTTTGTGCATGAGTGTTTATAATTCTTTTCATTTTCATATTTTATATTAAGTGGAGACAAGATCAATTAATTCAGAAAACTGTGTTACTGATAAAATGAATTTTGCAAAACAAGTACATGTCTAAACGTCCTCGTATAGATTAATGTCTGGAAGGTGAAGAGAAAGAACTTTATACAAGTTAGTGTCCGTGAACAGAAGGATTTAAAAATGGCAAGAACCACAAGAAAACCAAGGCCCTTGGAGAGGTCAGGTCTTGCCTAAGATCACAGTGGAGTAGCCAGGACTAGAGTCCATGGCCAAGGAGGCTCAAAACTGGGGTGACTGGGCTCACATTCTGGCTCTTCCTTTTACTGGCTGTGTGGTATGAGGCAAGTTTTTTGAAACCTCTCTGGGTCTCAGTTCCCACTTTTATGAAATAGAAATAATATTACCTACTTTGCAGGGTTATTAAGGTAATATATAGGGCATTTAGCACAGTATTTAATACAGTACTAAGCACTGAATAAATGTCATTTCTGATTAAGATTAATAAGGTAATGCTCTTCCTAGTATTATCACCTATCTACCACTGAAACAAAAAAATCTATTAAATAATACTGACCTTCAATTATATTATGAAAGAACAAATAACAACAAAGGAAATCCTTTATAAACCACAGCCACAATTTTAAAAGAATTAAGACATCAAAATTTCTTGGCATATTTACAGCTTCTAGTTGTATAGTATTTGAAATCACAAATCTTCATTCTTCCTTTAATATATACTGACCCTATAATTAAACAACTCTGAAGCAATATTTCAGTTGAAAGAATTCCCAATATGAAAGTTTAAAAATGTACACCAAGATGTTAAAATAACTTTTCCTAATATTGCTCAGTTACTTTATTCCTTCAATAAGTGTTTCTTGCATATCTTGAATGTATAAGAAGGCTCTTTGCTGAGTGCTAGGGATACAAAATGGAATCAGACACTGTTCCATGCTTAAGGAGTTTATAATTTACTGACGGAAACAAACAAAATCACATTTACAATCAAGTGATAATTGTTAGGGACTGCAAATGAAGAACATTTAAGTCAGGCTACAGAGTCTAAGGAAAGCAACACTTGAGATAAATTTTAAATTAGGAGTAGCAGAAAGGGAGAAAGAGGAGTACGTATTTAGTTCCAAGCCAAGGGACCAGAACGCGTGAAAGCCCCAAGGAGCAGGGTATAGCTCAACACGGGATAGATCTAGGATTCAAACGCCTAATGTCATCTCTCCTTCATCTAATTCAAGAGTCTCTCATGAATGAACATTTTCTAATTCCAATACCTGCAATATGCCAATCTATGCTTTTCTACTTAATTTATTTCATATCCTCTGATTTATGGAGGAAAAAAATGATCCCACACTTAGTTTTCTCACATATTAACTTTGCCTTTAAAATAATTGCCAATCAGTGACTCTACTAATTTTGCCCTTCAAGAAGAATACCTAACATAAATGTTAGAGGAAAACAATAGCTTACCAATCATGTTATCTAAGGAGAGGTCTGGGAGTTTGTTCTGTAGCACTCCTACAGGAATTCCACAGAAAGACACGGGTGAATATAAAGGTGATACACCAGAACTACTGCAAAGACATAATAACCACATGTTTTTACATATTTATAACCTCTGTCACATTTTAGTAACCCAAATTACTAGTTTCAGATCATGGCATTCTATCCATTTTTATAGTATTTATTAATCTTACCATAGTGAAATATTTCGAGCAGGTTTACATAATTCCCTAATAAGCTAAAGTCTACATTCTCTAAAAAAATTTTTTTAAAAGTCCCTGCTATTTGCGTATGACTCTGGTAATTTTTTTTAAAGATTTTTCATTTATTTATTTAAGAGAGGAGAGAGAGAGTGCACAAGCAGGGGATAGAAGCAGAAGGAAAGGGACAAGCAGGCTCCCCACTGAGCAGGGTGCCTGATATGGGGACCCTGAGATCATGACCTGAGCTGAAGGCGACTGACCCACCCAGATACCCCTGATTCTAGTAATTTTCTAAAAGGAGGTAACAAAGCAAACCAAAAATCAATCCTACTGAGTCACTTACCTGCTCCGTGAATTTCGATTACAAATGGCGGACTTCAGTTCCCATATCATGACCCTGCCATCACTCACAATGAGGGCGGCGGCATTCTCATTGACAGGACAACACACCATACTGAAGGGACGGACAGTTTTTGTCACCCTGATTGCATCGCACTGGCTTCGTAAATCATAGGTAAGCTCCTGGACAGGATCTGGATCTTAACATAGTATTGTTTCTTTTAAATAACAGAAAGCAACACAGCAATATCACTACTATTTGCTTTAATTTAAATAAAACCTCAGCTAAAAAGAACATCATTCCTCCACTAGCACAAAGCTTCTCAAAAATGCCTTCTCCTTGTACAAGTATTACTAATTTCTTCAGAATATAAATATAATTCACTTAATGGCCGTCTACACCAAGTTTAGTTTCCAAAATAAAAACTACAATCAATGTACTTTGTTTTTTAATATTATTAAAACAAAGAAAATAACTTTGAAAAAGGATCAACAGTGACATGACTAAACAATGTACAGTACTCTATAGGTCATCATAATTCACAGTGGCCTATAGTAAGCCTGAAAATAACGGTACTCTACAAAAGATGTGAAAGTCACTTTTACTTTTAGGTACTACATCATTTTACAAAACTGTGCTTTTATTTTACAGGAAAGGCTGAAACTGACAATGGAATACCCTGGAGACTTATTAACCTATGTCATTTTACAATGGAAGTTCCTGAAGCAGAGAAGTTAGGAGTGCAAAAATAAAGGTATTCTACAAGGTTCCACTTGTGCTGAAGAAAAATTCACAAAGATAATATCTACTTGGCTCATGGATACAATTAAGGAATTACAAAATATTACTTTCTTTCCTGCATATAGGAGGAACACTATTATAACACCATGAAATTAACCATGGGCTTTGCTTTTTTATGCCCCATTTTACAATCATATTCTACTTTCCCAAGGCCAGGATTACCATTAACTCTACGCTTTGGCTGCTATCTTGCCACAAGAGGGCTTATGAAATTCTGAAGAAAAATATTTAACGTTATTCTGAGATATAAACTCACCTGGTTCCTCATTTGAAGTGGTAAAAATACTATTATAGGATCTTCGAACACGTAATGTTATACAACCATTTTCATGTAGGCAAAATAAACCATCACGTTGAAAGCAGGGTATTACCTTTAAATAGATAATGTATTCATTTTAAAAAACACAACAGATTAAAAAGTATATGCTGGAAAGCTCATAAACTCCTGTTTAGAGAATATGAGCAGAAAAAGGAAAAACAAAAATACACACAAAATCCCCAAGCTTTAAAACTAAATGTGTTATTCAAAAACTTCATTTATGGTGCACCTGGGAGGGCTCAGTCTGTTGAGCAGCCATCTCTTGATTTCAGGTCATGATCTCAGGATCCCGGGATAAAGCCCTGCACTTAGCAGGGAGTGTTTCAGGATTCTCTCTCCCTCTGCGCCCCCCAAACTCCAGCCCTGGCTTGCTGGTACTCGCAGGCATGTGCATGCGCACGCTCCCTCTCTCTCTCTCTAATAAATAAATCTCTAAAAAAAAAAAATCCATTTATAATCATAAAAATTTGCCTTTGGGGCGCCTGGGTGGCTCAGTTGGTTAAGCGACTGCCTTCGGCTCAGGTCATGATCCTGGAGACCCGGGATTGAGTCCCACATCAGGCTCCCTGCTCGGCGGGAAGCCTGCTTCTCCCTCTCTTGCTCCCCCTGCTTGTGTTCCCTCTCTCGCTGTGTTTTCTCTGTCAAATAAATAAAAAATAAAATCTTAAAAAAAAAAAAAATTTGCCTTTACCCGGGTAAGTTAAATAGTTCAATAAATATCTCCAGATCAGTCAGAAGAATTTCTAAGGTAAATCATATCAATCAAATAGGCATACACAATAACACTGCTATTTTTTTTTTAAGATTTTATTTATTTGAGAGAGAGAGAGAGTGCGCGTGAGCACAGCAGGGGGAAGAAGCAGAGGGAGAAGCAGACTTCCCGCTGAGCAAGGAGTCCAATTCGGGGTTCGATTCCAGGACCCTGGGATCATGACCCAAGCCAAAGGCAGACACTTAACCGACTGAGCCACCCAGGTGCCAACATTGTTAATTTTTAAATAAATACAAAAGAGAAAATGGAACTAAGGACTTCTGCAAGATTATGTTTCTTCTCTCTATAACATTCATAATCAACGTGGAGGGATATAATTTTTAAATTACAGATACCTGCAGAAATGGAACTCCTGTTCGTTCTATTGCAATCACACCCACTGTTTGATTCACCTCAAGGTCAAGGATTAAAATCTCTCGAGGATAGAGTAACAACATGTGATTTCTTTTGGAAGGCAGATATGCCAACTGAAGACAATCATTTAGAGTTATAAATTCAGCGCTGAAAAAAGTAAACATACTTTAGGCATCAAGAAATGAGTCAAAGACTGTATTCAAATCAAAAGCTAATAAAGGACTGAGTTTTGTCCTTTCACGTTAACTGTCAATGAGAAGGAATAACGGTTTCCTGAAATGACCAACAGGGACTAGCATCTAAAACTAAGATTTCTACCAGGTGCCAAAACCCAAATTATGACAGAGTACCGCATAGACTGGATATAGATACATTTGTAAATTTTTGAAAAACTTAAGTAGTAAGTCTATAAGATGGTGACAAAACTAGTAGTTTTATTTTTATTTTGAAATTAGAAATACCAAACAGATTGCTGAAATCAAGACTCAGCATCAAAACAAAACAATCTGGGCAATTAGAGCCCTTGGACCAGGAGTCAATGAATTATCTGTCCAGCCTTGGGCAAGTCACTTCCTCCCCTCTGCCTTCATTCACTTTTAAGCTGTCTCAAGTCTTTTTTGAAACAAAGTAGGGTATTTTATTCACTTATCACGGCATTTTCTTCTGTGTAAATAAAATTAATAAAACTTTATAAAGACTGTATATAGTTCAAGAGTCTCAAGAATCATTTTAGCGGTTTGTGACTTGCATATATTCAATCACAACCTTCTTAAACATATTTCAACAGGAATAGTTAGGCACCTCTTTTCTGCCCATGGGTCCTGTCCCCGTGCTTTAATAAAACCATCCTTTTTACAAAAATAAAATAAAATAAAGTTAGATTAGAGGACTAAAAAGGGGAACATGGATTGCATTAAAATCTTGGCTCTGCCACTTCCTAGGTGGGTAAGTTTGAGGAACATACCTAAAACAATGTGGAGCTCAATTTCCTCACTTATAAAATAGGCACAGTATTACTTCCCAGAACTACAGCAGGATCACATGTAATAATATATGTAAAAGCACCTGGAGCAGTTCTGTTTGATGGTATTAATAATTCATTTCCCCAAAACTCAAAATGAACATATGACTCATATGAGAAGATATAATACATACAAATCTTAATATAAAACAATTCAGACTTTAAAAGATTTATCTGTAACACAGAACCATTGAAAAATAAATAGAAAATTCTCTTAAAATACGTAAGGAGCAACCCAATTATTTTGGCACAGGGTGGGGGATAAATTAGTGAATTTAACGAGCCTATGATTTAATACATAAAAATGATACTTATATATAAATTCAGAATATACTTGTAGAGCAATCTGTATTTGACCATATATTTTTTAGGTAACTATCCACAAAATCTAGACAGAATAATCTTAGCATATTAAAAATAAAAGTCTTTAAAATGAATGCCAAAAAACTGCCAGAGCAATAAAAATATAAGAACCAATCATAGCTCTCTAGGAAAAAAAACTGAAATCTATTTCTAGTGCATAAAATTAGTTACCTAAAATAAAATTTTATTCAGTTGCAATTTCTGAAATTAAACAATAGGTAGCATTTACCAAATAAATGCTTACTAAATTACCAGCCACTACACTAAGTACTTAAGCTACTGTACATTAATCCTTACAACAACCATATAAAATCCTATGAGACGCTGTTTTAGAGACTGAGAGAGTGAAATTTGAGCAAGATTAAAGAATTTTCTGAGTCACATGGCTATAATTTCCCCTAGAATCCTGGCCCTTAACCAGTATGAGAACATCTTTAAATACATAATAAAAACACCCATATTTTACTAGCTAATGAGGCTACACGGCACTTAAGTCAGAAAAATGTACTTAAAATGAAAACTCAGCTTTTGTCCCCAATTTTTTAATGTATTTAATTACGAACTGTGGAATCTTCATTGTATATTTTCAGATTTAAAAATCAGAAGTCAAAAACTGATCTGTAAAAATCAATGAGGGAGAGGTTATCACAATGACTGGAAACAAAGGAGTCACATCAAATGTGGAATCTCCTCTGTGGGGAAGAGACAGAATATTTTCGTCCTCCATATAAATTCAAAACTGCAAATGAGAAGGGTGAGGTAAAGAATAGAATCAGTATTAGTTCATCTTCAAAAATGACATTTAATGAATGGATAATAAATAGATGAACGTGGTTAGTTTTATACTTATAACTTACCTTGGTTTCTCTTGAGTGATTAAGATTTTTACTTTATTAAGAGCCTTCTTGGCCCCTGTGGCTGCAGGCAGCTTGTTATGAGCTGGGCTAGAGTGTGGGCTGGATATGTAAACTTTTTTCCCAGGGCCTGAAGGAGGCTTGGATGGAGAGAAGTCTGAGATGAATACAATACCCTCGCTGGTGAGTACTATATTGAGAGAAGCAAAACTCTGATTAAAGTTTAATCAAGTTGAGCACAGAGTTTTATTCCAATACAATTTTGAAAGCAAGGTAATGATATTTTAATAATATAGAATTGGCAGTGTAATGTAGTCATAACTGGAATGTTCTCCAAGTTGAAGTGAAACAGGTGGTCCATTACAATTCATCAGAGGCCTCCAAGCTCAGCATTCTAAATTAATGTTTTATATTAAAAAGGTATCAGAAGGTTACTGGCAGAAAGAACAAATGTTTGTTCTTCCAGATAAATTCAGTGCACGGGCTTTCATTAAAAACCTTTCCTCGTTGTATCCCGTAACTTCATAATCCAAAGACTTTCAAAATATAAAATTCACAAAAGAAAAAAAAATCCTATATATGAGGCTTTGCATATCACACTTAGCTAAGTTCAAATATTTGATGTGATACTAATTTTTTATGATGATCATGAGCTACTCAGTCTAAATGCATTTCCTTTTTCCTTTGGAGCACCAGACTGAACCTTAGGAAGTATAAAAGAGTGTTTTCTCTTTGTATCTAGAGTAAAAACAGAGTGCCAACAATGGCTTACTATGTGTGCAGGAAACAGAAGTAGTCAAGAAGGCAGTACCACAGTTAGTACAAATTTCACCCTTTTATGACTGAAAAATAATCTCCCTCAAAACTGGGGCTAATACAAGGATATCTAAACAGAGAAATCTCCTCTATCCTGGCTCCCTGTAGTTAGTGAGGCTGCAAAGCAGGGAGCACAGGGAGCAAAATATTCAATAGTTCTGATAGCCCTAGCACTTCCAATATGAGTAAATCAAAGATGTTAGGTGAACTGACGTTTTGAAATATACTGTGCTTTCATCAACCAAATGACAGAGATGCAGTAAGTTAGCCTGAGGCCTTGTCTCCTTTTCAGATGACAGAACTCACCTTCCAAGGTCCCATTCATTCCTGTTCTTTTGTGATACCCTCCCTCAGTCAGTAGATCAACTAAAGCAGCCCTCCTGTGTTCCCACAGCACCGCAGTTCACGGCACACCAAGGAGTGAGTGCAGGTATGCACATGTGCACACACAGACCGTACACATGTATACATACACAATGCCTAACCACACACTACTGAAACTGCACAGCCTGTTACCCATTTTAGTTTCTGCATGTACACACCTCTCTTCCTTCTTCAGCACACACATATACACTCAGTAATAACAACTGCTGGTAGATAAAAGTTAGAATTCTAATCATTCGTGTCATTCAAATTCAGGGGAAACATTCTCTCCCACAGCTAATTCCCTACCTCTTTCCAATTTTTGATCAAATATCAAAATGAAACCTACTCTGCCCACGTTATCTAATACAACAACCTGCCCATTCCCATCCCTCCCATTCCCCTTTATTCCTTTTATACCTGGAATACAGTAATAGCTCAAGAAATACCAGCTGGATAATTGAATTGAATGAATAATAATTGAATGAAGAATATTTCCCAGGTCATTTAGTCACAAAAACATGTATCTAAAGACAAATCAAATTTTTAGACCAGCAGCTCAGTGAAAAATACCACAGGCACATTGGCAAAAACAACCTCTGCAAGAGAAAAATTCCCTTGGGCTTATTCTGTGCCTCACATGCATCTGTCTATGGCACTCAAAACACATGCATGAGTTTAAATGATTTTTTAGAAGGAAGAACTGAATTTGGCCACATACTAAATGAAACCTTTAACTCAAGTTCTTTATATGTTCCTAGAAAAAAAATTAAATTAAGCCCGAATCAGAGTAGCACAGCGACTCTCTCTCCCCAGCTAACTGAATTCTATTTACAAATTCAATACAGTGAAGGTACAGCTTGCTCATTTAAATTTCTAGCCATCAAAATACTTGCAAATGATATGGGATTATGATTTAGTATCTGTATTAGATGCTGCAGATATCTGGACTTCTCCGTTTTGCTCAGTTGTTTCAACACATTAGATGTTTGCATAGGTTGTGTATATCTTATGTATTGAGCATTAATTATATTATAAACTCATTTTCCTCAAGAAATCTATTACTCACAAGTTAAATGTGAGGGATCAAAAGGGTCAAAAGAAAAAGAAAGAATGTTATCTGCATAGCTCTTCTTCCATAGTTTGGTGCCAGTATCTGCATTCCAGAGCACGACATAATTTGGGGGGTGGATAGCAAGTAGTAAATCTCGAGAAGCATCCTGATTCCACAGCCACTGAACATCTGTGAAAATGAGACAAAGGCAAAATTCAGAAATCACTTCAGAACACTTGGTTAATGTGTCCTCGAGATTTAGGGTTTTGGTTTTTTCCCCCACAATCCTTAAAAACCTTAACTTCCCCTCTCCTTCTGTTGCATGTATGTGTATATAGGTCAAGATTACACAGGAAAAGTACAGTTTTCTATTAAAATGAGCTGTCTGGACATTAGAATCTCAAGATAAACATTTTCAAATTAGTTAAAAAAAAAATACAAGACCATTTTCACTAATCATTACTAAAAACTGCATCAAAGACTATCCTGGCCATGATCAATGTCAAACTCTCCTAACATCTCTGTGGAATTACTTAATGGAACTTTGCAGAGTTTCATGTTTTTTACATGATAATAAAGAGAATACATATCTTGTTCAGTACCTAGTACAAAGTACTCAACAAATATTTTTTAAATAGTCATTTAGAAAATTCAGTCAGTCAAGATAGCCACTTAGTCTAGGCCCTGAGTCAAAAGAATACTATATTGGTTATAAGTCAGTAACATAAATAAATGATATATATGAAAATGAAAATAAAATCTGGATCATCTCTACAAATGGAAAGTAAGCATTAAGGGCTAATTCAAAATAGAAATTCAGCCAAGTATACTTTATTGTAGCTTAGATAAGACTTTTACAGCAGCTTAATTTTTCTCATCGTGCTTGACTGAGGCCAATGCTAAAATTAATGCAATTTACTAAAGCACAAATCAGCTGAAATTTGAGGAAATATGCATAGAAATATACTGATAAGGACAAGAAAACTAGATTCAGATCAATAAAGCATGCTAAACACAATCAAGAGTTAACTGGGAAGTGATGAAATTAAAAGGGAAAAAAACATAAACACTTAGCAGAGACAGACTTTCCTCACCCTGAATAGGTTTGGCATGCTCTTGGATCTCACACTGAGCTACTCCCGCTGCTACATCCCAAACGATGATCTTTCCATTGACATCAGCAGAAGCTAAGCGCAAGGAATATGGTGAGCCAATGTTATGGTGGTAATTCTCCCTGGCCCATTTAACCTAGTATCAAGAAGAAATCAAATCAAGTAAATACTTGTACTAGATGAAACTAAACATAATTTTCAAAAATATCAACCAGAACCCAAACGACATTCTACCCCTATGTTACAAAAATATTTAGAAAGAATAAACAGGAAACTGATTTCCACCTCAAAAGGCAGACTTTTATGATATTTATGATATTTTTTTAAAGTTGAAATACAATCATAAAATCTAATCATGACAAAACAGCTAAAACGTTTTCTGCACTCGACACTCCAAATTAAAAAGAAACAACTTAGAACTACCAAAGCCTTGCAGAGGAAAAAAAATGGAAAAAAAACACAAAGCAAGCAAAAAGCCTCTAGTTGTTCTTTCCATGAAACTGGAAAAAAGATGTGAATTTTTTTCTTAAAAATAATATGCTTCATACCTCTGGCAACTTCATAAAAATGGAGTTTTTACAATAAAAATCACAAGATTCCAGTACAAATCAGGTTAATCCTGAGCATTAAATACTGACAGTCATGAGTAAAACACATGTCTTCATTTCACCCTAAGCCATGGCCTTCCATGGCCACAACCACCCCTCTGTTACAGCTCAGCATCCAGTTTGCCTTCTTGAAAGCATTTAACAGACAACAATTTGTAACGGCTTTATTTACCCCGTTTTGACCCCTCACCAACTCATGAACTGTAAACTCCACTGGGTAGGATCACACAGGCCTTTTTCACATTTCTATCCCCAGCTCTTACCACACCACCAAAGCTAGTGCTCAACGAGTATGTGTTTAATGAAGGAACTCAAACACAGAATCTTCAAATATATACATATATAAACATACGTATACAGACACATGTGTATACACATGTAAACACACACTCATATGCAAAGCCAACGCAAGGAAGTGTGCTTTTCCTACAATATTCCTAAAGAATTCATAAACAAGAGGGAAACAAAAAGTTTCTGAACTTCAGTGCTGATAAGCCTTAATATTCTGTTATAATACATCTTTTCCTCAGGCCAGAATTTTTTAAAATAAAATGTGTAAGAGTGTGAATATGCATGCATGTACATGCTTGAATGTGTGTTTACGCATATATTTATATGTAGTGTACGTATACTCAGTCAATCCGCATTCTTTGCAGATGTGTTTGCCCACTCACTGAAATTTGTGATTTTATTTAAAAAATGAATACTTGCAGTGCTTTGACAGTTATTCAGACACATGCAGAGTGGTGAAAAATTTGAGTCACCCAATATACCTGTGTATTCCCAGGTGAAACAAAATGTTCTTATTTCAGCTCTCGTAATGCAATGAGTGTCTTTTTTGTGGTCTATTCAGCACCACTTTTTTTTTTTTTTTTGGCATTTTTGTGATTTTTATTGATGATTTCACTGTTCAAATTCATCAAGATCCCCAAGCACAGTGGCGAAGTGCTGCTTAGTGGTCCCAAGCACAAGAAGTTGGGATGTGCCTTATGGAACAAACACGGGGGATAAGCTCTGTTCAAACATGAGTTTTAGTGCTATTGCCTGTGAGTTCAAACAAAACACATATAAAATAAAACCAGGTCATATACTGATTAGTTAATGAAAATGTTGTGACAAGAGGCTCATAGGAACTTAACCTGTATTTCCCCTAGGAGCAATCAACATTTCAGTATTTGTTAATTTCAGTGTTTGCAGCAACTTTACAGAATAAAACTATCATGGAGAAGAACTGATTGCATCTATGTGTATAAGCACTTGAATTCCATTTATGTAAACCCCAAGCAGTGTGTCTGTGTGTGTGCGTATTTTTTTAATCACCTAGATATATCATAATCAAACTGCTGAAAACTAAGGATAAAGAGAAAATCTTGAAGGCAGTCAGACAATAAAACATACAATGCATGTAGAGAAATAAAGAATTTCTCTCAGAAATTATGTAAGCTAAAATATAGTGGAATATCTTTCAAGTATCACAAGAGCAAAAACAGATGAAATAGCTTCATAGACAAATAAAAACCAAGAGAATCAACCTGTATTAGATATATACCTCAAGAACTCTAAGGAAATTCTTCAAAGGAAATATAATACCAGACTGAAACTCGGATCCACACAAAGAAATGAAAATGCCAGAAATACCAAAAAGATTAGGGAAATGGACAGAAGGGAGAATATATTTTTTCAAAATAAAACCCAATCCCTACTTAATGGTAGAAGACTGAATGCCTTCCCCCCCAGGCTCAGGAATAAGACAAGAGTATCATCTCACTACTCTTATTCATTATAGTATTGGTCTCAGCCACTGTAATATGACAAGAAAAAAAATACAGGACACACACAGATTATCAGTGAAAAAACTAAACTGTCATTATCTGCAGATAACATGATTGTCTATGTAAAAAACTTCTCAAAGTTACTAGGTCTAATGAGTTTAGCAAGACCACAGGATATAGCTCAATATACAAAAATCAGCGGCATTTTTCCCTACTTCACATTATATATAAAAATTAACTCAAAATGGATCAAGAACCTAAACACAAGAGCTAAAACTATAAAATTCTCAGAAGAAAACAAAGGTATAAATCTTAACAATGGCAGAAAAAAGAAGAAAAACAGATAAATAGGACATCAAAATTAAAAACTTCAGTGTTTCACTGGACACCAAGAAAGTGTAAGACAGCTTACAGAATGAGAGAAAATATTTACCAACCATGTATCTCCTAAGGGACTTCTATGTAGAATACATAAAGAATTCTAATAACTCAATAATTAAAAGACAATTTAAAATGCACCAAGGACTGAATAGACACTTTTCAAAGAAGATATACAAATGGCCAATTAACACAAGAAGAGATGCCCAACATCATCAGCCACCAGGGAAATGCAAACCAAAACCACAGTGAGAACCTCTTCACATCCAACAGGTGGGCTAGAATCAAAAGGACAGGTAATAACAAATGTTGGTGAGGATGTAGAGAAACTGGAATCCTCCTATAGAGCTACTAGGAATGTAAATTGGTATAGCCTCTTTGGAAATAATCTGGAAGTTCCTCAAAAAGTTAAACACAGAGTTACTATATGAGTCAGCAATTCCACTCCTCTCTACATACCCAAGAGAAATGAAAATACATGTTCACACAAAAACTTGTGCATTAATGTTCATGGCAACATTATTCTTAATGCCTAAAAAATGGGAAATACCCAAATGTCCATCAAAATATGAATGTGGTATATGGGAGAGTGGAATATTGTTCAGCAATAAGATACAGAGTACTGACACATGCCAAAACACAGATGAACCTTGAATGAAAGAAGGGGAAAGCTAGGCACAAAAGGACACATATTGCATAATTTCATTTCTATGAAATGTCTAGAATAAACAAATCTAGAGACAAAAAGTATTTTACTGAATACCTATGGATGAAGGGAATAAGGGAATGGGGGGCAGCTACTAATAGATGCAGGGTTTCTTCTCAGCGTGCTATAACTGCAGTGCTGGCTACACTACTCTATGACTATATTAAAAACCATGGAATTGTATAAACTGGTAAATTTTTTGGTGTAACTCAATAAAGCTGTTATCAAAAGCAAACAAACTAAAACCCCCATTGATCTCTAATCATCCCTAAGATTTCAGATCACTGTAATTCAATTGCACCAGGCTTCTCAGACTTTGCATGTTAACAACTTAAACTCACTGATTTCACACCTATTCCCCGTGTCACAGCAACACTGTCATTCAGTTATTCAAACAGAACTTGGAATCATTCTAGCCCTGACTCTCCTTAAACTGATTGCTATAAAAGCTATCAAGCTTATTTCTTCAGCAGCTCCTGAATATGACTCCTTCCTGCCTCACCTTTACTTTAGGTCCTGAGAATTTCCTGCCAAAATTTCTGAAAAATCTCCTAAATGATCTCACTGCCTCATCTTGCCTTTCTCCAAGAAATCCTCCACTGCTGCCAGAGTAAATTTTTCTAGAATACAAATACTGCCTTATCAACTGCCTACTTAAAAATCCGAATTCCTTTAGAAACCTCCTAACACTTTCAGGACCGAAGAATTTCTCTGGCTGCCTCCTCTTCCATCACCCTTCAGCCATATCCCAACTTTTAACCATCTTTATACCCCACTACTTACCATTGTGTATAGTCTTCTTTTTACCTGTGGTGCTCTTTCCTCTATTCTTCACTTGGTTAACTGCTGTTTACCAGCCCCTAAACTGGAAATACTTCTGTGATTCTCCCTGATCCCTACAACAAAGTGTTAGGTAGCTTCTTCTGTCCCTAAACATCCACTTGGCATAATGTATTTGTCCATTTTCACTGTTCCTCATTAGACAATGAACTGCTTGAAGGCTTCCATCTCTATATCCTTAGCAGATGCTAAGTGCTCAAAACTAATAAATGAATGGAGGTTCTGGTAAATGGCAGAACTGGTGTTATCCATCATCTTTAAAATCACCTAAGACCTAGCATTTAATAGCTCATCCTGGATTGCCATTAAATCATATACATGGAAATGCAAGGCTACCCCAAATGAATTATTATGTTTAAAAGCTATTCAACATTTACATATGACTTAATAAGACTCTGGTGATACTTAAAACTTCAGAGCAGGCAATACGTTATAGGGTGAAAGTGGGATTTGACTTACCTTGACCACATCAGCTTTATGTTTTTCTAAAACTTGAAGAGTTTGGGCAGTACTGGAATCGATCACTACCACAAGCGAGTGACATCCATAAGCAATTAAACCTTGCCAGCCCCTAACAAAACAGTGATATTAAAATTTAAGTACAAAACAAAGACTTCACTTCTCTCTTACCAAGAGGCATGCTAAAATAAATCACAAATCTAATACCTACTATCATTAACAAAATTATTATTGAAGCATAAAGGCCAGTTTTTGCCTTATCCCATTTATTTCTTTTTTTAAGATGTTATTTATTTATTTGAAACACAGCTAGAGAGGAAACACAAGCAGGGGAGTGAGAGAGGGAGAAGCAGGCTACCACTGAGCCGGGAGCCCAATGCAGGGCTCGATCCCTGGACTCCAGGATCATGACATGAGCCGAAGGCAGATACTTAAGGACTGAGCCACCCAGGCACCCTGATTGCCTTATTCCATTTAAGTAAAATGTCCACCTAACCTAAAATGTTGACATCCGGCTTTCATGTGGATAAAAAAGGCTCTAAGTGGCACATACAGCGCTGAAGATGTACAAAAGAACCCCTGTCCTCTATTTGTCTTGAGCGCTCACAAAAAAGAGCCTGCAATCATGTGTGACTAGTCCTGGTCCTTCCAACCAGATAAAAAAATAAACACCGGTCAGAAGGTTTCCTCCCTCTTGCCAACATTCCCAGCAGCCCCAGCTACAGAAATTCGCTTTATATCTAAGTATTCATGTTCGGAGGTCGCAGTGTTAATTTACAGCGGAAAGGTCAAGGTGAGGCGACAGGTGAGGGTACAGGCGCCTAGCACAGGGTCTGGCAAATTGTGGAATGACTGCAAGCAAGAAACAGGGATATGAAAGAGGGAGAAGGAAAAGACAACTGGGGAAGACACAGCGGGCAGGTGAACTGATGGTGGGGGGAGAGGAGCCTGGAGTTGGGAGGACAGGTAAAGGTAGGCGAATGGGATGGGAAGGAAGGCTTGGGCAAAGTGCAAAGAGAAACACATTTGGGAGAGATAGGGCAAATATATTTGCACGGGGAAGGTTCACACATGGGGCGTTTACTCTTTTCATAGTAACAACAAAAACCCAGCATTTAAAGAAAACCTCTAGCGCGAGGGCAGCACGAAGGCTTGGCGAGGCCAAATGAACCAGGCGGTGAAACCTCTTGTTCCCCTTCCCCTACACATTCACGGCCCAGCCTCGAAGCCAGGCGCCCTCACCAGTCCACCGCCGCCTTGTTGTGAGCATTGAGGGCCCCGGTGAGGGTGCGCGCCGACACCTTGAAGTTCACAGTGAAGGGCAACATTGCCGCGGCTCAACCCTGCCCTCCGAGCCCACTGGCAACCAGGAAGTGGCTGCCCCTGCGCTTCCGTTCCCAATAGAGTCCGGATGGATTCGTGAGCGCCGCCGTTTGGTTCCGTCGGATGCAAGTTTCGACCACCTTGGGTTCCGCCTTCTTCGGGTTCCGGGCTCAGCGGTCCAGCCTGGTTCCAAGGCCCGCGGGTCAGGGAGGGTTGCCAGTCCGAGGAGGGAAGGGCTGTGCTTTGGAAGTGGTGGTGCTTCTTTCCACTGGGTCTGTTTTCTTCACGTTGGAACTGCGTAGGGCTCTGTACCATGCGGGAAGTCGGGAAAAGCAAGAGCTGACAGCCCCAGTGAGCCCTTCTGACTTCGGTGCATTAGGACAAGGACCACATGCCTGGCACTGTCGCAGGCATCAGGTGTGCGGCGAAGAAGAAACACGGCCTCCGCTCTCAAGAAGTTTATAGAACAAATATAAGAATATGACGGGGTGAAATGGATAGAATCAATGACATGAATGGCTCTAATATAAACAATTTCTAATATGGAGATCACTCCACATCTGGTCTTGAAAATACTCGAAAAAATACATTCCTCCTGAGGCCAGCGGCTAGCCTAGGGCACCGTTCATCCTGCAGTTTCTCCTCTGTCGCTCTCCTTCAGATCAGACTCCACCTCTCTTTCTCTCCTCTGTGCTCAGCACATCACCCATACTGTCGATCAATAAGAAGAGTGTGTAAAGCAACTAAAGCAATTATTTGGGGTTTTACAGATTGTAACCCATGGGACACAGAGTTCGCTGAAATCAAATGTATTCTCTGAATTGCCAGGGAGTAGGAGTTCAGTCTTAAAAAGGCAAAAAACACAAGGTTACATACTTGTTGGGAAAGAATTAAGATTGGTGCTGGCGGACTTTACAGTGATGATCCGATATACGTCTAGTTATTTAGCTAACAGGTGTTATATTCTCTTTATTTTGGTTCAAAAATAGAAGGAAGTGTTCCAAGAGGTGGTGGAGTTGGAACTGACAAAAGTCAGAAGTTCCCGGTGTTCCGAGGATTGAAACAGGAAAGGGGGCATAGGTCCTACTACTTCCGCATCAGCATCTATCCCACTCTGTGAGTGACTCTCCTAACAATCCTTACTTCGTTTTGACTCTTTCACAATACGCTTTACTATTAACACTTGCCATGATTTCTTTCCAGCAATAATTTCAGCAGATGTCTGTTTCCTCTCCAATGCTTCAACAAAAGGGACAGAATAATTGGTGATTTTGTCACTTCAGGTTTCTTTGTGCAGCTGCTCACTCTGAGAAAACAGCTTTGTCAAATCTCCAATACCATCTTAGTTGTTAAAGATAATGAACACGTTTTGTCTCTTAACTGTTCTCTGGCAATGGATGCAGCTTTCCTTTCCCTTCCTGCCCCACATCCTTCCCTACTGATGCTTTTGGGGCAACCAGAGGTTCCAATGACCACAGGTCTAAATTTTTCACTCCCCTATTAAAAATCTTTGATGCTTCCTGTGACAGAGATTGCTGACTCGCTCCCTAAATTCACTTTCCCCCTTTTTTTTAGGAACAGAAACACAATTTGTATCTGAGCAAATTGTGATTCCATGAAATGAACACATAACCCAGCTTCCCTTACAACTAGATCAAGCCATAAGACTAAATTCTGGTCAATGTGGTATCAGTGGAAATATTGTAGAGTGACCTCTGAGGAATCACTCTCCTGTGCTGCACTGTGTTATTTCAATATATGTACCCCACATGACTGTTACCTGTTTATATGTCTGTCTAGCAAAGGAGACTAACATATTTTTAGGCAACTGCAATATCAGAGAAAAAAAAATATATCCGACTAGACTTAGAACTCCTTTCATAAAGGAACCAAATCCCAATCTTTCTTTGTCCCCAATGCCGACCACTCTTCCTGGCATGCAGTTGGTCCTCAATAAATGATTACCAGAGCAGGAATTTTAAATGGCCATCAGCATAAGGTCAATCAGGCCTTGAGGTGACAACCACGAGTCAGTGATGGCGCTCACAGATGGAGAAGAGAAGCAAGTAACGCTCTTGGAGGAAGAGGGATTAATTAGTTTAAATCTGTAAGCTACCTTGAGGACATGAATGTTGAATATTCAGGGCAAGGATGGATAGCCAGCTGGGATTGGGACAGGGGTATGTCTCCCATGGCACAAGAGTGTGAATTAAATACGTTAATGGATATTTATGGCCTTCTCTGAAGCATGTGTCTTGGCCAGCGTGGAAACAGAATATTGAACACGCCGGACTATTGATCTCCTTAATAGGACAGAACCTAGGCTCCTCTTCCATGCCCGAAAAACTATTATTATGCCCGTGCCCATGCCAGAAGACGTCAACTCTGAAGCGTGGTAATGGGGGCCCAGGGCATCTCTCCACTGTTATGTCCATAAACTAGAACAAATTTTTGTTTGTCTATCTTTATTTTAAAATTGATAGAGATAGGAGTACAAATGTCCCTTGAACAACACAAGTTTGGACTCAATGTATATGCAGAGGGTTTTCAGTAAATACAGGACTGTAAATGTACTTTCACTTCCTCATGGTTTTCTTAATAGTATTTTCTTTCCTCTAGCTTACTTTATTGTAAGAGTACAGTGTATAACATGTATAACATACAAAATATGTGTTAATCAACTGCTTATGTTATCGTAAGTCTTCTAGTCAGCAGTGGACTATTAGCAGGGAAATTTTTGGAGATCTAAAATTTATATGCAGACTTTCAACTGTATGTTGACACCCAAGCCCCTCATTGTTCAAGTGTCAGGTGTATAATGGTGATATGTCTTTAAAAAAAAAGATTTTATTTATTTGAGAAAGAGAGAGTGAGAAAGAGAGAACATGAACAAGAGAGAGCATGGGGGACAGGGTTGAGGGGTAGAGAGGCAAAGGAGGAGGGATAAGCAGACTCCCTGCTGAGTGGGGAGCCCAACATAATCGACTCAATTTACAAGACCATAATCACGTGTCCTAAAGATGACAAAAATTATGATCATAGGGTTGTCTGAAGTTATACAGCCAACAGAAGGCTGAGCCAGCATTAGAACTTGTGTGAGTCAGATTCCGAACCGCATGCTGCCCTCCATGCCACAACCCACTCTGTAGCCCAGCTGCTGTGAACTCCAGCTGCCTGAAAGCATGGGATTAATCAACAACAACAAGAATTTATAGAGATAGGATTCATAAGCCCTACAGTTCATCTAATGAACATGCGCAATTTGGCAATATTCACAGAATTTTGCAACCATTACCTCAATCAATATTTGGAATGTTTTCATCACTTCATAAAGAAATTTTGTCCCCATTAACAGTCACTCCCTATTTCCCCCCAACCTTCCCAATCTTTTTCTCATCCCTAGGCAACCACTGATCTCCTGCCTCCATAAACATATCTCTTCTAGACTTTTCATGTAAATGGAATCATATCCCATGTGGCCCTTTATACTTAGCTTCTTTCTTTTAACATAATGTTTTCAAGATTTGTTTATGTTGAAGCATGCATCTGTACTTCATTCCTTTCATTACTGAGTAACATTTCATAGTTTGGATGCAACACCTTTTATTTATCCATTCACCCTTTGAAGAGCATTTGTGTTGTTCCTACTTTCCAGTTATTACAAACAATACTGCTATGAACATTCCTGTACACTTTTGTTTAAAAGATTTTATTTATTTGACAGAGAGAAACACAGCCAGAGAGAGAACACAAGCAGGGGGAGTGAGAGAGGGAGAAGCAGGCCTCCTGCCGAGCAGAGAGCCCGATGTGGGGCTCGATCCCAGGTCTCCGGGATCATGACCTGAGCCGAAGGCAGTCGCTCAACCAACTGAGCCACCCAGGTGCCCCTCCTGTACACCATTTTTGTATGAACATGTCTTTTCATTTCTCTTGGGCGTATATTGAGGAGTGGAATTGCTGACTTATACGGTAATTCTATATTTAACTTCTTGAAGAGCTGCATGACTGTTTTCCAAAGAGGAAACATTCTCATCGGCAGTATAAAAATTCTAATTTTTCCATATCTCAACATTACTTATATCTCTCCTCTTTTTATTATAGTCATTCTAATGGGTGTGAAGTGGTTTTGATTTGTATTTCCCGGATGGCTAATGATACTGAGTATCTTTTTATGTGCTCCTTGGCCATTTATCTATCTTCTTTGGAGAAATGTCTATTCAGATTCTTTGCTCATTTTCAAGTTTGGTTGTACTTTTATTACTGAGTTGTAAAAGTTCTTTGTATACTCTAGATACATAGCCTCAAATTAGACTTGAAAAACTTTCTCCCATTCAGTAGGTGACAACACAGACTTTGAGCCATTTCACTGAGCAAATATTGCCAATAAGTTTAAGAGCTACAGTCAAGATTATTCTCCAAACTAAGAAAGATAGCAGTGACCTGGTTCTGGCCTAATTGTGGAAAGGGAAGGGAACATAATTCTGGTGCTAAAACATTGTGTATGAAACCAGGAATAACAAAATTGATCAAAGAGAAAAATCTGTAGGATCATTTATTATTTCTTTCATTTTATTTGTATGTTTAACTATTTGTGCAGCTTTATTTTGCGTTTTTGTTTTATTTCACTTGAAATGGCAGGATAGTGAACAACTTCAGGCATGCTATTGGTGGTCCTGCTCAATTTCTGACCTTCACACTTGTCCAAATGTCTTCTAGCTCTCCTGTGTGCATAAGTCTGTGGAAACTATGCCCAGTTATGCAATCTTTTAAAGGTCTTTTTAATGCCCTTCTGTTACTAATACCAAGTCTCATTTGTTGAGGATTTAATCATGTGTTAGGCAGTGAGATAAGGACTTTCCATGTTAGTTAAGGTTTTAATCCTTGCTCCGGATTTTCTTCTCCTGGCCCTCCTCTCTTGGGGGAGTCATGGATGGTTATCATCAGTAGTAGAACATCATTTGTTGTGACCTTGGACAGACAGATTACTTGACCTCCATAAACCTCCTTTTTTTTTCCTTCCATTATTTACGGGGAGGGGAGTAACTACCCTTGGATGATTAAGAACATTACGTTAGACAATATATTTAAAAGCCTAACATAACACTCAGATGCCTAAGCACCTTCTTATTTACTGACAGAGCTGGGGAATAAATCTATGCCTTCTGTTTTCATGGACAGCACTTGCCTGCCTAAGCTGTAACACCTCGAATGTGAAGAAAAATCTTCCTTCTTTAAGGCACAGACTGCAAGAGAAGTACTAATAACCATTTGGGTAAAAGTGGCATTGAATTTGCTATCAGTCATAAGGATATCAAAACCACAGAAACCAGCTTAAAAAAAAAAAGCTTAAGGGGTCAACAACAGTGAACACAGCAGGCAGTGTTTGGAAATCACAGTTCTAGACAGAGCGTGCTGAAGTGGGCCTGGAGGGGCCAAATCAGCACTTTCTAAAAGGTGAAGTTGTGCTCTCACAGCCAAAGACATGTCAGGTAAGCCCCGACCTGTGCTCTGCTAGGAGCCATGCACAGGGACAGCTGTCCTGAGAACTACCGTGTATATTATAGTAGATGCTCCCTGGGGCTCACCTTGGGTGGCTGCGGGATTGGCTTTTAAAGGAGAGAGGCTGGGCGCCTGGGTGGCTCAGTTGGTTAAGCAACTGCCTTTGGCTCAGGTCATGATCCCGGAGACCCAGGATCAAGTCCCACATCGGGCTCCCTGCTCGACAGGAAGCCTGCTTCTCCCTCTCTAACTCCCCCTGCTTGTGTTCCCTCTCTGGCTGTGTTTCTCTCTGTCAAATAAATAAAATCTTAAAAAAAAAAGGGGGGGGGAGGCTACAGCCTGAGTGTCTTTCAGGACACTCTTCCAGACCTGGGTCCTTCGAGCCTCCCTTCTCAGGCTGTGTCCTCCCTCAAAACCTTCTCTGGACGTTGGTTGCTCTGTTTCCCACCAATTGTGGCATCAACACATGCCAAGACATCTACTGCATTTGTCATTTTTCTTAAGACATTCATATTTTAAATCGGTCAGTCCTCTATTATTCAAAAAAAGCTCTTGAATTCCAAACCAAACTTGTTTTATTAGGGGTAGGTATCACCAAGTCCCTGCTCTTGTGGAGGAGCTTAACCTCAGACAGGTTAAGTGACTTACCCAAGATCTCACTTCTAGCCACTGGCAGTGGTGAAACTCCACCAGGTTTTCTCACTCCAAAGCCAGGGTTCTATCCAGGACATAGAGCTACTCTATACGAGATGTAGGAGTAGTTGTGAAATTCTCCTAGGGAATGAAATGTGGACCAGGAGAGCACACTTAAGCATCATCAAAACATTTAAAAGGAAACACACCCAATTACATGGGCAAAGTCAAAAGGGGAGTGGGTGACCAGCCACAGGGGAGGGAGTCCTGGGATGACTGCCTCAACCTGACATCTGTCTTTCCTCAGATTTTTCCTTGAACACCTTCCGCCCACCCCTTACTTCTTGTGAATGACCATCAGGCTGATATATTATTTACTACTGCCATTACCGATGGCCCTTCATGTCTATGTACTACACGTACTTATGACAATGCAACGGATTAGTTGCCACACTTTGTGACATGGTAATAGAGCTTTATTAGACTAAAACATGTTTTCGGAGAAAATGAGTCATGGTAAAATGCATTTCTCCCAAGTAGGTCATGTGAGAGATGTGCTTATCTTAGACCCTTAGCACAGGAGGGAGGATGGATGTTGCTTGAAATGGGGAGGGCTTTGCAGTTAGACAGACAGGAGCTCTGTGACTTTGGGTGATTTTTAGGGGATAAAAATACTGCATGTAAGATTCTCCAATGTAATGGCTGTCCTGGCTACTAAGGATGAGGGCCCCGGTCACCCTTTGCCTCTCAGAAGCCCATTCTGGCCCTTTATCTCCTTCCAGCCAGTCTACAAAATGGACCTGCTGGCATATGTCATTCCTGGGGCCACTTGGAGTCTGTCAGTGTGTGGTTATTCAATTACTGGCTGTTTTTAAAGGAAGAATAAACTAGAGGACTTTCTTATTTGATTTCTTCATAAGAATTTTATTAGTCCAAGTAGACGGTGCTTTAACAATGTGTTCACAGAATAGCATTTCATAAATTAGATTAACCTAACAAGATTGTATCTGGTACATGATCATGATTTTGGGGGGAAAAATGATTCCATTGATTTCTTGTTCTTAACGAGCTTGGACTTTGGTGGAAATAGATTGTGAGCCACTCTAACAAGTTTACGGACTCAATAATGCTGTCTAGGCTTTCACAGGAGACACTAATTGTTGCAATTAAAAATAAATGCCAGTTTGTCTCTGCTAACTTTGAATCTCTGAGTGTTATACTTGTGTCTCTGCCCAGTCCAGGTGACTGACCGACTTGTAATTCAGATTCGCCCTGTGATGAGGCTTGAGTGTGGATGGACTGAATCAAGAAACTCAGATACCAACATAAAACCAAGGGGGCTCCTAGCACACCCTGACCTATATTGAAAGCATTTATTCAGAATCACCTTGTTTCACTCTTTTGAAATATGAAGAACAATATAATTTTTAGAAACGTATCTATAATCTTCACTTGCTAGTGTACCTATTATCATCTTTATATATTTCCTCCCAGTTATTCAAATGAAGGTGTATTTTACATATTTTGCATAGTACACCTACGTCTTGTCAATCTTTCTCTTTGAATGTTCTATCAAAATTTTATTTATAATATGTATGCAGTCATCATAATTATCATTTAAATGACTCCACAGTGATTGGTAGAGTGGACTTACTTAGCTACTCCACTATTGCCTGATATTTAAGCTATTTCCAATTTGTTAAATAATGAAGATAAAACTGCAGTAAATATCTTTATGGCTATAGTTGGTTTTAATTCTATTATGTTATTTCCCTAAATTAATTCATAGGAGCAAGTGTAACTATGTCTGTTATACTAAAAATTTCTAAATCACAAAATAAATAATGTAGAAATGCTTAATGTAGAAAATGTGGAAGTTTTAGAAAAACATAAATACAAAAAAAATCAATTATATGATCACTGGTCAGATCAGCTTCTTTTACGTGACCGTGTCTTCCTTTTAAAATGCATACAGGTTTTACTTTTTGTAAAATTGAGGTCGTACCATAAGCACTATTTTTACTCTCCTCTTTCCCACTCAATCATCCGATGTAATCATTTGTAAATATATTCCACTCAGGAACCAGATACCATCATTTGCAAGTATTTTCCTAATTTAATCTGCCCTTTATTTAGTGATTTTTTTTTTGAAACGCAGAAATTTAATGTTTTTAATGGAAAAAAACCCAGTCATTGCTTGACTGGCCCACCGCCGTTTGACAACATGGTGTTCTGAAGCAGTCGCAGGGAATCTGCCTCTAGGCCAGCGGTCAGTCACAGAAGCTAATAAAGAGGAAGTCCTCAGGTGATAAGCCAGGTGGCAGGTGTAGAAGGTCCCAGCCATCCTCCTCTTTCAGCCTGCTCCTCTCACCAGCCTGCTCCAGTCCCTATGGCATGGGTGTAGCAGGAGCTGTATCCCAGAATCTTTAGTCACTGCCTACATAGAGCCTGCAGGGAGCCTGGGCTTCACAGCCTCACCTCGTCTGTGAGTCATTTAGCCCCACACCTGGGAGGCTGGTTCAGATGACCGGAGACTGCCACCAGACCCACGCATCTGCCTCAAGACACACCTAGCTGGGTGGCTGCCAAACATTAGTGACAAGTGGGCTCCTACCTCTGAAGGATGCTCTCGTGAGGGTGAAGTTAATGCCCAGGGGTTTCCAGCCAAGTTGACTAGGAAAGTCAAACCTGACTTTGCCATGTGCCAAGTTCCTCACATCTGTCTCATTTGCATGAAGGGTTTCAAAAGGAAGTGGAGAAGGAAAATGGCCATTAATCTTCTCGTGGCAGGATGTGGTAGTTATAAACGTTAATTCTCTGTCAGATCAGGCTTAAATTTCACTTAAGATATTTTAAAAGCGAGAACTACTAGGATTCTTTCATAATTGTAGAAAGGGGTATTTTATAAAATTGATGAGCTACATACTGCTATTTATTGAGAAGTAAATGGAAATTTGTGCTTCTGATTATATATATATGTTATACATATATGTGTATGTATAAACTCACAAATATTAAAAAGTTTAAAATGTTTTAGTTCTTACCATAACTTGCCATCTGGCAAATGGCAGCAATATTAAATGTTCTCATTTTAAGTCTTGCCTTTCCTAGCTGAGCGCTCTCTGGGGGTCCTGGAAGTGGGGGATGTGAGTTACTGTGGGGAGCCCAAACAGGAAGGGTGACTAGAGCGGCCATTATGGAAGACATTTATGGTGTCTGTGATTGAGGAATCCACTGCTTCTCTGCTTTATTTAGCCCATAAGAACAGTCTTTACGTGGTAATATGTTCATGTCGGCATTATATTGGTATTACAGAATTTGCATTAGGGCTCATTAATCTACAACAGGAGATAGTAGGTGCTTTCATATGTACTTCAATGATTCGAGGAAGCGATAATAACGCAACATCAATTTTTAAACTGGGGAGATTCTCCATCCTGAACAGTACCTATTCTTCCAAAACAGTGTCTTAGGTACAGAAAAAATTTCCTTTATGCTCTGAAAACTGAATTCCCAGTGCCTTCCTGGATCAAATCTGTGCCCCTGAGCAATGGTGCCCTCCCCTGCCTACTGCTCTTCTCCCACCTTACCTCGTCTATCCTCATTCAAGGTCACACATGTTCACAGAGCACCTATTAGGGCTGGTGTTGTGGGTCCAGCTAGAGACCATCCACCCATCCGTGACTACTAGGGGTAAGGTAGTGAGGCAGGCTTCGTTGACCTCACTGTCAACCAGGATAATGCCTCTTTTCTCCCACTGCGGGGACTTCGCTTATGCTGTTTCTTCTGTCTGGGACACCCTGTTGTCTTTCTCTGACTAGCTCTTCCTCCTCCCTTAAAAATCAGATCTGGTATTTTCTCTGGGAGGTCTTTCTAGAATCTCTAGATTTAAGGTTTAGTGCCACAATTTTTATGCTTCATATTTTTTTATTTTAAGAAAGTGTCTATTGCTAGACAGTGAAAAACACCAAGTATTATACAATGGCCTGTTCCTCTGGGTGCCCATGTGTACTTTTTCCTCTACTTACACTTAAAAATAAGGGCTTCTGGCAAGCAGATCCACTCCCTCTTACGGCTCAAGAGTGCAACAGTGCACACTCTGAAGAAGGAGTCATCCAAACAACTCACTTCACCAGTTTCTAGACTGAATCATAAGAAATCGCCATTCTTCTTGACCAAAAAAATGGTTGAATATGATCATTTTCATAGACTTCAAACTGACATTATGCTCAGCTCTCATTTCTCCAAACTAGCAGAATTCTGGATTGTAGATGGGACAACGGCCCCTAAGACTGGTATCTCCCAAGGACACTCCTCTCATCAAGAAGGAAGCTCCTAGAACAGGAGTGGCGCTGTGCGCGCTTCCGTGGTGCATCTGGTGAGTCAGGTAGGTTGGTTCCAGCAGAGGCCTGGTGGTCAGGGCAAGCAAACTGAAATTCAGAAAGAGGCCTATTTTGGTGAGGGAGAAGCTCTGCTCTCCCGTGATGACATGAGTCGGGTCTAGTTAGTCTTCTGCCAGCTTATTTTACCCCGTTGGGTTTTTAGATTTGGTTGCTGCAATAGCAGTGTTAGGATCACCTCTAGAATGAGGACGTTCACGTTGTTGAGCCCATCAGAGCCTCTGCTTCATAAGCAGGCTCTGGACTGCCTGAAGATGGAAGTCACCTGACATCCTTTGAGCCTTTTCCCCACTATCTCCTCCTACCACTGAGAGCCTTTATTATAGAGGGTAAGTTTGATAACTCTCATGGAGCACAAATACTCTCATATCCTGGGTCCAATCATAGAGGTGTACCCACATAGCTCTCCCCAGTCCTCCTGTGACGCCATCTCAACATTCAGTAACTGAGTGAAGGAACTATACTTTCTCCCATATACTAGCAAGACAGCTTTCGACTCAGAGCAAGAGAAGCCCCAGGTGACACCAGAATTGAACTTGTGTTAGCCATCACATGCTGTGTCCTCCTTCCTTCCTTTGTCTGCCTAATTCTCTCAATCAGAAATCAGACGTTTCTCCAGGAAGCCTGTGTTGATGTTTGTTGCTGGTTGGGTTTTCCTAAAGCAGATGCTGAGATGGAGTTTGGCCCACCAGAGAGTTACCACAGATCAACAGCTGTGTCAGCAGGCAAGCAGAAGCAGGATGAGACAGAGGGAGAGGTTGAATTGTGCTGGAGACCGAATAGTGACCTCAGCTCTGGGCTCAGCAGTTGCCTGACATCTCAGACCCTTGCCAGGATGGCCACAGATGTTCAAGAAGTAACCAGAATCCAAGAAAGGATAGTTTCTTCCCAGAGGGCTGTCTCCAGGTCCAGAGGTTCCTTAAGATAAAACACAAAAGCAAACTGCAGAGCCCAGGGCTCAGGAAGAGGAAGCATGCAGAATTTTTCTTGAATAGCAGTCACAGGTGGCACCCTATGCTAGGGTTTTGGGTTTTTAAAAATATTTTTATTTATTTATTTTAGAGAAAAAACACGAGCAAGGTGGGAGGAGCATGGAGAGAGGGAGAAGCAGACTCCCCACTGAGCAGGGAACCCCACTCAGGGCTTGATCCCAGGACCCTGAGAAAATGACCTGAGTTGAAGGCAGACACTTAGTGGACTGAGCCACCCAGGTGCCTCTGTGTTAGGGTTTTATAAACATGATCCCTAGTTCTGGAAGATGACCTTCCTTCCCAAAGAAATGCCTATGATCTCTACCCTAAAAACTCAACCCAAATCAGCAAGAAGCGCGCACGCGCACACACACACACACACACACACACACACACACACACAGTTGTTCAAATATTTATCATTCAATTATTTCTTTACCAACTTCACATAATCCAGAACAACTTGGAATATGAGACACTTGGCAGAGGTGAGGTGGAGGGTGTCTGCCGAATTTGTTCTTGGCTCAAGTCTTCCAAGAATCACGTAGCACACTCTGAATCTAAAATGGAATTGTTTCCACCAGTCTGGTTTGGGAGACTGCTAACTTCATGATGGTCACTTGCAGCACAGAGTAAGCAAAGCCCATGAAATCCAAGTCAGCTTTCAGAAGATTCGACACAATCAAACCCCCTCTCTACCTGCATTTATATCAACTCTCCATCCCTCAGAGATAAATTCTGAGCATCTTTTAGGTAAAGACGGTGTCTGGTTAAAAAAAGAAAAACAACAACTCTGGCCCCTTATAATGCTGACCAACAAGGTCTGGGTGTATGGCACTTCCACCGTTAGGTAGGAGAAGGAGTGGAGTGGGCGAAAGAGAGAGAATATGAAATGTGTAAGGTTTAATGCAATCTGCTCTTGCTGTCAGCAGGATTATGGTGGAGTGGTTAAGAATGTGGGTTTTGGAGCCTGGCAGACACAAGCTTAACCACTCTGTTCTACCAAATCACATCATCTCTTTGAACTGCAATTTATTCATTTTTAATATGAGAAAAATACCTAAACACTGTTGTTGTAGGGATTAGTTGTATTTATGACAGTGCCTGGCATACAGTGAGCCTTAAGAAAGTAAAAATTAGCCCCTCTGATCATCAGAATACAAACAGTGTTTGTTGTGGGCAGGAAAAGCTGTGCAGACAATGCTTCTAGGTGAGGTCATCCTGGGCAGAAATGACTAAGGATCCCTTCCAGGTGATCACTGCTTTTTATCAGCGCCATCCACCCCTGCCCCTGCCTTCATTCCTCAGCCTCCTGAACAGAGTCTGCTGAGACTCTGTATCTATGAACTGACCCACTTCTTCTTTCTTCATATTGTATTTATTTATTTGACAGAGGGAGACACAGCGAGAGAAGGAACACAAGCAGAGGGAGTGGGAGAGGGAGAATCAGGCTTCCAGAAGAGCAGGGAGCCTGACATGGGGCTCAATCCTAGGACCCTGGGATCATGACCTTGAGCCAAAGGCAGATGCTTAATGACTGAGCCCCCCAGGTGCCCCTGAGATGACACACTTCTTGACAACACCCAATCCAGAACTAGTCCCTGGTTCCTGGAGCCCTCCTTAGAATGATCCAGCGCAAACATCCTGCAAGAGGTCCCTTGCAACTCCCTCCTACTCAGACTCCCCACAGTTCCTCTGGTGAATGTTTCCCTTGATGTAGGTAGGGGAACCTATTTTGAGTTCCTGGTGTGCTCTTATCCACAGAGTTTGACAACAAAAAAGACACACTTGCTATGAAGTTCTCCATCCCAGAGGGGCCTCCCAGCACCCAGCACCCAGAAGATGAGCCTTTCCTGATCCTTCCCCTTACTGGCCACTTTCCCTCCAGGGTTCTTATCACCTCTGACACCATAGTACGTGTTTATCTTTTTATTTGTTCATTTCTTTATTGAGTGCCTTCCCTACCCAGTTGTAAGGGAATCTATCTCTTATTTTCTTCAAGGACTAGATCAGTGATAGGCACAATATATAGGTGCTCGATACATTTTGTGGAATGATGAATGAATGAATGAATGAATAAAATGGTAAGCTCCTTGAGAACAGAAACCTGCCATATGCATCTTTGTATCTTCAGTCTTCAGTGGGGCACCCATAATTTGTTGAATTCATTATATGAGTACTTTTAGGAACATTTATTTCTTTTCTTTGAGATTTTTATTTATTTATTAGAGAGAGAGGGAGTGCACAAGTGAGTGAGTTGGGAGAGAAGCAGAGGAGGGAGGAGCAAGTCAAGCAGATTCCATACTGAGCACAGAGCCTAACATGGGGTCCGATCTCATGACCCTGAGATCATGACCTGAGCTAAAACCAAGAGTTGGATCCTTAACCAACTGAGCCATCCAGGTGCCCCAATATAAACATATATTTCTTAATTGCTCTCTATTTCAGTTTTCTCATCTGTAAAATGGGGGTCAGTTTCCTCATAAGATCAGTGTAAAGATTGAATGAATTAATACATGTTTAGAATATTTGGCACATGGTAAGATCTATAAAAGTGTTAGCAGTAGAGGAGCCTGGGTGGCTCAATCATTTAGTGTCTGCCTTCAGCTCAGGTCATGATCCCAGGGTCATGGGATCGAGCCCCACATTGAACCCCACATCGGGCTCCCTGCATGGCGGGAAGGCTGCTTCTCCTTCTTCCACTCCTCCTGCTTGTGTTCCCTCTCTTGCTGTGTCTCTCTCTGTCAAAGAATTAAATACAAATCTTAATAAAATAAAATAAATAAAGTGTTAGCTGTTGTAATTACTATAGCCACATGCATTGTGCATATTAATTATAATGTTGTTTTTCTATTATTAAAATAACATGTTAATTTATGTTACTCTTATGGGCTATACCTCAAATTGATTTATTTTCTGCTGTAATGCTTTTTGACACATAGATACAAGCACACAGTTACAGACAGCCTGGTGCGGGGCCAGAAATCAGAGGACTTGCAGTTCCTAGTACCCATTACCTCAAAGCCTAGCATGGGATCCCCTCTGTGTGGTCCTTGTTAATGAGGAAGATTCCACAAAGGGTGCTATCAAGTAACTAACATCCTCTTAAGATTTTCTTTTCTGGGGATAAAAGAGTCAAGCTAGTGTGTGAATATCCCTAGGCCCACAGGATGAGCAGAGATAACATCACAGCATGAGGTTAGTACAGGCTATTGGTAGAAGGGCGGGGTGAGGGGCAGTGCTATGGTCTGTTTATGTGTTTGTGTCCCCCTTATTTGTATGCTGAAAACCTAACTCCCAAAGTGATGGTATTAGTAGGTGGGTCCTTTGGGAGGTGATTCAGTCATAAGGATGGAGCCTTCATCAATAGGATGGTGCCCATGTAAAAAAGTCCTCAGAGTGCTAGTCACCCCGTCTGCCATGTTGAACAAAAGAGGTCACAACTCAGAAGATCCTCACCTCACCACGATGGCACCCTGACCTTAGAGTTCTCACCTCTAGAACTGGAGAAATACATTCTATTGTTTATATGTCTCTGGCATTTTGTTATAGCTGTGAGAACAGGCAGGAAGACCAAGGTGGGGATGTCTACATGGTGAACATGAGCATAGGCTTCCTCAGTGACTAGCCCCTTGACCTTGGGTCTTTCTGTGCCCCTGTTTCCTCACCCATAAAGCTGGAATCATGGTAGTGTCCAAAGAAGAGAGCTATTATGAGGATTGGAGGGGACAGTTTATGTAAAGTGTTTAGGATGGTGTCTGGCACATGGTAAGCTTTCAGTAAGTGTGGTTTTCCCACTGCTCACAGACCTTGGAGCCTGATTGAGGAAACAAGATACAGACTTCAGCAGGCTTCAAAAGGTGATTTAAACAACAACAACAACGACAACAATGTATATGAATCCCAAGCAATGGAGTGGAATTATACTCACCAAAAGCACTGTAGTCCTTGGTCTGGGAAGGAGGAATGGGAATGGAAGCCTCAGTGTTATCCATCATCATTTTTTTTTTTTGATAAAGGAAAAGATTTGAACTAATATTTAGAAAGTCCTAGGTTCTGGTGTCTGAAAGCTTGTTGTGTTATTCTCCATATTTTCTGATGTCTGTATAAAAACATCTTTAGAAATAATTAGAGAGAGAAAGGACAAGCTTCCCACGTGTCTTCTATGGCCATAATTCCATTTATCAGAGCTCTACCCTCATGACCTAATCACCTCCTGAAGGCCCCACCTCCTAACACCACCACACTGGGGGTTAGGATTTCAACATGTGAATTTTAGGAGGGAGACACAAACATTCCATCCAAAACAGGCACAGAGGTAGGACTTGAAGAATTGAACATGAAAGGACATTTGTATTAAAACTGCAACCTAGAAAGGAAAGTGGGTTATTCAAACTTTTAGTTGGTTAATAGTAGCTAAGTACATGACTGCCGAGCATATATTTGTCTTGTGTCTTTTCCAACAGTACTCAGATTTGACTCAGCTCTTCAGCCCTTCCCAAATAATCTACATAACTCAGGAGAAGCTGACTTTATTCCCCGTGGCTCTAGACATGTGCCTGATTGGTCCAAGTGAACTCCCTTCCTTTTTACCAAGAGGTAGTTTTGAAGGGGCATGTAATATGCTTCAGGTTAATGAAATATGCTAATGTTTTTCTGGAAATGTCCAATAACTTTCTTCCCTGCTCCTCTGAAAGGCTTCCAAAAGCAGCTCTCACTTTGCCTGCTGGATATAAACAAGGGAGAACACACAGTCTGGTTGGGGCCAGAAGCCACTCTATGATGAGAAGGAAAACCAACTAAAGCTGGGTGCAGTTGACATTGAACCACAGAGCAGATTCACAGAGACAGCCCGGGTCTCAATTGGATCATGAGCCTGCTTATATCAACCCACCTCAAGCGCACCCTGTCTTTGGACTTCCTCTTCCGTAAACGATGGATTTCTAGTTTAATCCAGTCTGAGATGATTTTGTTACTGCAACCTAAAGCACTCAAGTTGGCATATTTTGACATTGGAAGGAATACACACTTCAAAAGCGAAACCCTAGTATGAACTACTGTACGAGCAGCATCTGAAAGTATTCTTTGAAAAGAGGACGTGAGCAGTCCACACTCCCTGCTAGACGGCATCACATGCAGAAAGCTCACCTCCTATCAGGAAGCAACAGGCTCCTGTGAAGGCAGCATATGCTTCTGTAGTATGTGCTTTTCAGCTTGGCAGACCCTATTTTGACCAGGGTTAACGCCACTCAGCTATACTCTGGACACTTTGCTTTGAGTTGCACCATTGATTTTTTTTTAAGACTTCATTCTGTTTCTTTTTTCTTTTCTTTTTCCACTGCTGTCACACCCGGCAGAGCAGGGCACCAGTCACTTACCTTGAGAAGCATTTCATTTATATTCATGATTAATTTGTGGGAGCCAGCTGAGGGACAGCATGAGAAAAGCTGTTGCCTGGGAAACAAGATTCTCCCTGGCATTTTTTGAGAAATGTTGGGTCTTTGATGCTTCATAAAACACTCAACTTAATCTAAGAGCGAGCACCCAGGATAACCCTGCGCAGCCATACCAGAACGCAGAACTCCAGAGCCCAAAGTCATTGTTGACTTTTAACTTTGCCTAAATGTTTTCAAACTGGCTAAAGGAGAAATTCATACTCTCTTCTCAGAAAGTTAGGTCTCCTCTGTAATGAATTCCACACTTACATACAATAAGTGACAGCAGCGAAGTCCAAGGAATTCCAGACAGTTCGCTCTCTCCACCTGCTGGGTTGGTGGGGACTTGCTCTCTGATCTTTTATTTTTCTTTTTCAGATCTTCAGAGAGAGGATGTCTTTGTGCCCAGAGACGTTAGGATTGTGTACTCCTGAGGGACTCACAGTTTTCCCCTGGGGTAACAGCATATTGCAACAGAAGCTCAATTCCAAGGCTAATGTAACATTAGATTTAATAAAATATTGAGGGGCGCCTGGGAGGCTCAGTTGGTTAAGCGACTGCCTTCGGCTCAGGTCATGATCCCAGAGACCCAGGATCGAGTCCCACATCGGGCTCCCTGCTCAGCAGGAAGCCTGCTTCTCCCTCTCTCACTCCCCCTGCTTGGGTTCCCTCTCGGGCTGTGTTTCTCTCTGTCAAATAAATAAAATCTTTAAAATAAAAAAATAAATAAAATATTGAAAACCATGCCATCCCACCAACAGTGTACAAGGGTTCCAATATCTCTACATCTTCACATTTCCTCTCCTTTGTGTTTTGGATAACAGCCATCCGAACGGTGGCTGAATGACAGCTCACTGTGGTTTTGATTTGCATTCCCTGATGACTAGTGGTGTTGAGCATCTTTTCATGTTCTTGTTGGCCATTTGTAAGTCGTGTTTGGAGAAGTGTCTAGTCAAGCTGTTAGCTCATTTTAAATATTGGGTTATTAGGTTTCCTGTTATTGAGTTGTGGGAGTTCCTCATATACTTTGAGAATTAACCTCTTATCAGATATATGGTTTACAAATATTTCCTCCCACCCCATAGATGACATTTCCATTCTGTTGGTTGCTTCCTTTGCTGTGCAAAAGGTTTTTAGTCTGATGTAGTCCCAATTGAGACTATTTTTGGTGTTGTTGCCCACGATTTTGGTGTCATATCCATGAAATCATTGCCAAGACCAGTATCACAAAGATTTTCCCTTGTTTTCTTCCAAGAATTTTATAGTTTCAGGCCTTATGTTTAATCTTTAATCAATTTTGAACTGGTTTTTATATATGGTGTAAAACCAGTGTCCGATTTCATTCTTTGCGGAGAATATCCAGTTTTCCTAACACAATTTATTAAAGAGACTTCTTTCCCCATTGTGTATTCTTAGCACCCCTCTCAGAGATCTGTTGATCATATATGTACGGATTTATAGCTGGGCTCTCTATTCTGTGCCACTGGTATATATGTCTAGGTTTATGCCAATATCATACTGTCTTATTTACTGTAGATTTCTAATATACTTTGATATCAGGAAGTGTCATACCTCCAGCTTTGTTCCTCTCTCTGAAGATAGATTTGGCTATTCAGGGTCTTTTGTGGTCCCATGAGAATTTTAGAATTTCTTTCTATTTCTGAAAAAAAATGCTATAGGGGTTTTAATAGAGATTGCACTGAACCTGTATATCGCTTTGAGTGGTATGGACATTTTAACAATATTCTTCTTCCAGTCCATGAACAGAAGATGTTTGTGTCTTTAATTTCTTTCAACAATGTTTTGTAGTTTGCAATATATACATCTTTCATCTGCTTAGCTAAATTTATTCCTGAGTGTTATATTCTTTTCAGTGCTATTTTAAATGGAAATGTTTTCCTAATCTCATTTTCAGGTGTTTCCCTGTTATTTCTTAGAAACAGAACTGATTTTTATATGTTGTGCTTGTATCCTGCGACTTTATGAAATTCACAAAAGGGCAAAGAGAGCACAATTCCTCTTACATGAAGCATCTAAAATAGTCAGACTCACAGGCGGTCTTTGTCAGCTTCCACCATGGTGCCCTGTGACCAGGGCCAAAGAGTGCAGAAGGTGATGGTTCATCCTATCAACCTCATCTTCGGATACTTGCAAAAGAGATCTCAGCTTCAGGTGGGGTTGTATGAGCAAGTGACCATGCGGATAGAGGGCTGTATCATTGGTTTTGATGAGTTCATGGACCTCAGATTAGGTTATGCCAAAGAGATTCATTCTGAAACAAAGAAAACAACAGGGTTGGATCATGCCAAAAGGAGGTAATATTACCCTCCTCTAAAGTGTCTCCAGCTAGAAATGATCAACTAAGTGAGAAATTCTTGAGATGGCTATGGAGTTTGTTTTTTTGGATGTCCTTTGTTGGAAATGCAGTTCTAAAACTTTTGTTTGTATTGTTTTGATTACTTTTATGTTCTTACCAGAGGACAATAAATACTGTGGGATTGTTTTTATTTTAAAAAACAGTCAAACTCATAGAATCAAAGAATGAGATGATGATTTCCAGGGACTGGGAATAGCAGGAAATGGGAAGTTGCCCATCAATGGGCATAAACTCTGATTGTATAGGATGAATAGTTCAAAAGATCTGCTGTACAACGCTGTACCTATCATGAACAATACTGTACTGTGTACTTAGAGAGATTTTTTTAAGAAGGGGGATCTTGTATTAATTGTTTTTTTCTATAATAACACAAAACAAAATAAAGACAACTGTGCCATCCCAAATAAACATGGGGAGCATTTAGGTCAAATCAAAAGGTGCTGTGAGTCAGGATTTTTGGTTGCAAGTGACAGAAAGAGGATTCTCTGACTGAGAGAATCCAAGGAAGAAAATATCCAAACTGTAGGGAGAAAAGGAATACCATGGGCATCTGGGATATTGGGATTAGAAAGTTAGGGACTGACTAGACCGGACTCTCGTTGTGTCTTTGCTCTCTGCTTCTCCGTGTGCTGACATCTTTCTCTCTCATTGCAGCCTGTTTTCTGTCAAATGGCCGCCAACTTGGCCATCAGCAGATCTTGAGCTGTATTTCATTGCTTCTCATTCCAGAACAACTCATGGGGAAGAACCCTGTTCCCCTACTTTGGCCAGGTGCCTGTAAGAGTCGCCTCAGGCCCAGGGAAGACAGGCTGTGTAATTTAAAAAAATCCCATCTAGCTGTGTAGATGGGGACACATTTCCGGAAAAAGAAGGTATTCAGTTCAAAATCGCTGAAAGGTTTACCACTCTACAGGGCCCCGGCCACCTCGGAAAACAGCAAACAGAGAGGCAAGTGACTATGAGGACTAAGCTGTCCGGGTAACCAGGGGTCAGACCGACCAGGAGTCTTCTCAATGCCACAGAGAAAATTAGAGAAAAGAAAAACTGTGTGTGGTTCTCTTCAAAAGAATCATACTTCTCAGCTTCTCATAAACCCATAGCAAACAAGAATTTGTAGCATATGGTAGTTAGCACTGTTTAAAGAAGAATTGAGAATTCCTTCCTTCATCTATGTTGGAAAGGAGGAAAGAGCTTGAGGACAACTCTCACGAGCACTGTGCTCAGGACTTCACGTGGGTCATGTCAGCGAACCTCAGAGCACCCTATGCCTAGGCACCCCCATTTTACAGGTGAGGAAGCTGAGGATCAGTAAACTAAGGCAACTTGCCTACGACCTCCTAGTGAGTAAGGGATGGTGCTTGCGGGCAGCCAGCATGTTAAAGAACCTCTCTGCGGACCCCATGTGTGTGAAGTGTGGGAATGGAGGTAGCCGACTGAGAATCTGCTCAGCTCTGATGTGGTGAAGACATGCTCCCTTCTGCCATCCCTGGGATAGATTCCTACTGTATCGCTGGAGGATATTTACAGATTAGGAGTTATGGCTCCTTGTTCTTCCTACCTGCCTCACCAGGAAAGCCTGGCCAGAGGATAGATACTGGCGTTCCCCTTTCCTTGCCTAGGTATATGGAAGCTAACTTCCACCCCAGGCCCTGGAATCGGCCTGAGAGGGCTCTACCCAAGCCCACCACAATGCTGGGGCTTGAGGCCAGCAGCACTTACACAAATCATAATTTGGGAAGTTATATGTATTTCTTTTAATAATAATCAGGACTGTTTTTTTTTTATTTTTGGATATTTGATTTCCAACCATAAGCACATCATAGCAACATTAGTGAATTATCTATGCTGGGCCTTATTGCAAAGTTTTACAAATTATAATAAAATATTTATTTATTCCCTTAATAGTCCCCAGGGTTGCTAATTCCTTTCTTAACACCACCTCATGCCAAAGCTGACAAAGCTAATGAAATTATCTTCCTGATTTTCCCTTCCTCCAAAGCTATCATATCTTCTTTTTTTTCTTTTTTAAAGACTTTGTTTATTTGACAGAGAGAAACACAGCCAGAGAGGGAACACAAGCAGGGGGAGTGAGAGAGGGAGAAGCAGGCTTCCCGCCGAGCAGGGAGCCTGATGTGGGGCTCGATCCTGGGTCTCTGGGATCATGACCTGAGCCGAAGGCAGTTGCTTAACCAACTGAGCCACCCAGGTGCCCCCATATCTTCTAATCATATCTCAGAAACTAGTCCTACAAGTCATTTGAAGTTCTTTTGGAGACTGTATTATAAAGATGGATTTGTGCTATGAGTGTGGAATTCAGTTTCCATGTTTTCAGCCGGTTGTCCAGGTATCAGAAGGCTTTCTAGTGTTTAATGGAGCCATTTTTCTCCAGAAAGAAGCACTAATACAATGTGACATGTACCAACCTGAAGTTCTGACTTTTCTCTCTTGCATGAGCACCCAGAAGGAAAAGAGGCTCTGGTATCAGTGAGAATCACAAGTGGCCACTTTTCTAATAGAGACTGTGTTACTCTCTAGGGAATTGCAAGGATGGTCAGATGGTACAGTGTTTTTGTCAAGGCACTTAGAATCCTGATCTGGAACATTCTTTTCTGTATGCTTCTGGAATCTGATTGTAGGGATGCTTTAGATCTATGAATGTCTGGAATTGAGACTTAGGAGAAAGGCTGGCCAGGATTAGAGCTCTATCCTACTAATCTCATCACAATTACTGGGGGCTGTCACTGTTCTTACTCAATTTTCTATAGAAATTTGCAAACGGCTTTCTAGTTATCTGAGGCAGAAAAACAAGAGTTGACTGAGTATTGCTAAAGTACATGCAAAAATTGCTGATAAGTAGAGAAAAACTGTGAATTGAGGAAGTAAATGACCGAGACTAATTATAGAGTCTAAGAACAGATGATGTGGCACGTAATAGTAGTGTTGGTTAAACACGACATTCTTCTCCCCATGTTCTGCCTCAGTGGTTTCTATCCTTTTATTTAGTCCTTTCCATCACCTGGGAAAGCAGGATATTCACATTATTCTCATTTTCCAGATGAGGAAACTAAGGCACAGGGACTTCTGCAAGGTCACTGGGTTAGTTACTTAACCTCTGTTGTTTTTGTCTGGTTAATAGTCATTCCTGCTCTGGTAAGGACACTCCATTTACCCTCAGGCACCCCTCCTCCCCCCTCCCCACACCCATCCCCCACTCTCAAGCCCTCAGTTTGCTCGAGGTTTGCCAACTCCCTCTGCCCCCATCCCCCTGAGAGACTCAGGTCTGGGCCCATCGGCACATCCCACACCCCTGGCCACGATGTCCGGTTTGGGGATGACCACGGACAATCAAGATGAAAACTTCTGTGCAGTATGAAGAAAAGAGAACTTCACGTTGAGCTCCTGACAGCTGGGAGACTGTAGGCCTGGAGCTACAGCCACCACGGGGAGAAGGTGGCCCAGAGGGAGGGGCCACCCAAGCAAAGCCCAGCGGCAGGTGGAGGGAGATGGCCCTGAGGGTCGTCTCCACACCCAGCCACCCCCCCCACGTCTGCACTGGATTTGTCCCAGGGTTGTTTGTTTTTGTTTTTGTTTTTTTTTAAACCCAGTGTTTTGTTTTTAAAAATCTTGGCAAAGTTTGTACAACCATTGCCACCAATACCAGAAAATGTTTGTCACCGTCCAAAGAAATCCATTAGCAGTCACGCCCACCCTTTGCAGCCTGCATCTGGGCTCTGGCTGCTCATTCGTTTTCATGCTTCAGGTCTTCGCTACCCTATTTCCATCCCGGCCCTGGGAGAGGGTGGTTTTCAGGAAGATCCTTGAAGGCATCCATTGAGGACACCACTCACACCGGGGTGGGGGAGGCACTCTGTTACAGATAAACAAATTTGGAATCAGAGAGTCAACTGTGAAAGTGACATCTCTTGATGTAGAGTGACATGAGGGGGTGGCTGTGTCGTGTGACTCTGACGGTGACTGGGACATGGCTGCCCACTATGGTCTCCATAAGATTGTCATCATATCCCCAAATTCAAAGCCTTTCCCACAAAAAGGAAATCACCGACGGGCCAGGTCCCCGGGCTGCCGGCCCTCATTATGGGGCTCCTGCTTCCGGCTGAGCTGGTTCCAAACCACCTGAGTCAACGCAGAATGCGTCTCCTTTTTGACTTTTGTTTCCACTTAAACTCCATTTGCACAAAATCTACTGGTAGAATCACCTTTCCTGGGAAGCTGGGTGAGGGGAGATAAGGGAAGGAAGCTTCTAACCCCACACGCAGCTCCACAATGAACAGCAAGTGTTCCTGCTCTCACATGGCCACCCTCCTCAGAAACTCCTCGGGTTGTTCTTTCCCTCGGGCAGCCCGGTGCTGCCCACGGATTTCTCTCCCTCAGGACACTCCATTCCTCTCCCTGTCTCTCTCTCCTCCTTCTGTTCCTCAGCGTCCCCTGCCTTTCCCCCACAGAGCCCAACGAGACTAATTCAGCTGCTCTTAAAGAAAAACTGACCTACCATTTTCTTGCTCAGGCAGCTGACCTCAGGGTCCCATGTTCTCCCCTGAACAGCATATTCCCGTTGGCTCCTAACAGATGCTGTTCCCTTCTGAGGACCAATGCAGTGTTTAGCCTAGAGCAGGACCCCGTGATGATGGTGGTGGGCCCAACACGCTTTACCTTCACGGCCTACTCCCTCCATAAAAAGTTTTAAAATTTATATTTATGGCTGTGTTGGTATAAGAAAAATATAATTCCAGCTGGATATATTTATTTTTGAACATTCTGATTTTAAGATAAATTAAAACTGGTTTGTGGGTCCCTAAAAGGATCACGGGCCCAGGGTGCTAGTCCTGTGATTCTTACTGCCCGAGTTGGCGCTGCTGTTAATACAAGTTTTTCATCCTGCAGGTGAGTGGGATCCCCCATCAGTGAAGAGAGGTCCCAATACTAAGACCCCCATCATGAGCTGGCTTGGTGCCAGAATACATCCAGCTGGGGCCATGGTGGGTCTCTTTCTGCCACCCCTTGTCTGTTTGCCTCAAGAAAACAGTGAAGGGGCTGACTGCCCTGCACTCACAGGGAGGACACCTAGAAAGTTCAGTCCAGGCACCCCGGGCTCCCCAGCGAAACTCCTCACTGAGGTGACTGGAGGAAGAAGGATCCAATTATGGCAGAAGAGGGAAGAGGCGGAAGGGGTCGTATAAGCTTACTGGGGCCTGGTAGGCACTCTGCCAAGCACTGTGTCCTTTAATATTCTGTGAGCCTCTGAGAGGTGGCCAGAGGTAGGTATGTGTAGGGCCTTCACTGTGTCCAGGCCTGATGCTGGACACTCTAATTAGCTTCTTTAATATTTGTAGTCATCTCAGAAGTACGTATTTTTTTTTTCTGTTTTACAGGTAAGGATGTTCACATTCAGAGAGAGTTAAGACTTAGAAGCGCAGTCATGGATAGAGGCAAAGCCCAGGACTGAGTTTCAGGGAATATCCCAGGACCAGGAATGGCTCATGGCAAGTCACTGTATGGGGAAGACTTTGACACAAAGGGGCCAACAACTGAAGCATGGGCCATCATGTCTGACCAAGGGCTGACACATTTTAGTCCTGGGCTCATGGGCGATGTAGCCATTATGTCCGTTCTTCGGGGCTTGGATTAGATTTTGGAAGAGATGGGGTTTTGCTGCAGTGGTCAGGCTATACAATATTTTGAAAACCCATGAGTCTCAACACTCTTTTAATATGATAAGCATGCATCCACTTGATTACCAAATCAGGTGCCCAGGAAGCAGGCTTCCCGTAGAACTACATGACACCTCCAAATACTGATAGGCAATGTATATTTATTTTTCTTTTCAAGGGTCCTTTCCTAAGAAACTTGACTTTCCCTCAGTACCTTCCCCACACAGCAGCCCTATTCAGCCAGCATATGACTCTGTCCTAGGCCTAATAACAGTGACATCTAGCATCATCATTGTTCCACTACTACTACTGGGGTTTATTGTATGCCTCAGATGCATTAAATGCTTTATTTATCATATCTCTTTCAATCTTTGTAACTGCCTTGGGAGATAGGGATTTTTTTTAATCTATTTACAGAGGAGAACACAGGCTCAGGTAGGCTGAGTAACTTACAAGGCTACATAGTTAGGATGTAGCAAAGCCGCCTTCAAATTGATCTGGCCCTAAATCTGGAGCTTATGACCACCAGTATATTCTGCCAAACCCTGAAGGTAAGTGTTTCTCATTTTCTGATTCAGGTGCTATTTCAGGGACCATGACTGCCCCAGGCTGAATCTACTCAGATCTTACACTAAATTTTACTGTAAGAAGTACTACATTCATACTTCTCAAAGAGGGCAGCCTTACCTCCCAGAAGACCTTTGACAATGTCCAGAGATATTTTTGGCTGGCACAAATGTAGGTGGGGAAGAGGGGGGGCTACCAACATCTATTGGGTAGAGACTAGGGGTGCTGCTGACCATCTTTCAATGCATAAGA
>PITA01011904.1:0-64784 GCA_004023965.1 Spilogale gracilis
TCTCCCTCTCTCACTCCCTCTGCTTGTGTTCCCTCTCTGGCTGTGTTTCTCTCTGTCAAATAAATAAAATCTTTAAAAATTAAAAAAAAAAAAGAATATATTCATTAGTATTATTTTTCTTTTTTTTTTAAGATTTTATTTATTTGACAGAAACACAGCCAGAGAGGGAACACAAGATGGGGAGTGAGAGAGGGAGAAGCAGGCTTCCCGCCGAGCAGGGAGCCCGATGTGGGACTCGATCCCGGGTCTCCGGGATCATGACCTGAGCCGAAGGCAGTCGCTTAACCAACTGAGCCACCCAGGCGCCCCTTATTAGTATAATTTTTCAATCCTGGCGCTGTTCCTTGCTCTTCCGTCAATAGCTTGAACTCCTTCTAGGCCCCATTTCCTCACCTAAGAATTCAAATAAATAATAACCAGCTTGTAAGGTGTTAAGAGGACTAAATAAAATGTAAATTAATACTTAATACATGATACTTATCCTTAAGCTCATTTTGCACTATACTGGCTAGTTATTATTTATAGCAGTCACATATGCACCAGTTATTAATATTTTATCAATATTTTATATTAATTAACATTAATGATATTAACATTAATGATATTGGTGATTGATATTAATAATTATTAATATTATTAATAATAGTGTTAATATTATAAATATTTTAATGTGTTATTTCCCAGTAAGACATTTGTATTTGAGCCAGAAGATAATCATTATCTGCATCAGTTGTGGTTATGATCTCTCAAGTATATCCATATGTCAAGACTCATCATATTGTACACTTTATTTTTTTATTATTATTATTTTTAAAGACTTTATTTATTTGACAGAGAAACACAAAGAGAGAGGGAACACAAGCAAGGGGAGTGAGAGAGGGAGAAGCAGGCTTCCTGCCGAGCAGGGAGCCCGATGTGGGACTCGATCCCAGGTCTCCGGGATCATGACCTGAGCCGAAGGCAGTCGCTCAACCAACTGAGCCACCCAGGCGCCCCCAAATTGCACACTTTAAATACAGAAACCGTACATCAATAATATACGTCAATGATGCTGTGAAAAACGCACACGCATTGATCCATCAAGTTCTCAGTCTCCATGCTATAAAAATTAAAACACAAGTGCATTCAAGAGTTCAGAAATATTCTCTGTAAAGAGCCAAATAGTAGAAGTTTTCCATCTTGTGACCCATGTGATCTTGTCACAACTACTCACCTCTGTCATTGTAGTTTGAAGACCACAGACCTCATGTCAACCAGTGAGCATGGTTTTATTCCAATAAAACTTTATTTACAGAAACAGGCAGCGGGCCAGATTTGGCCTTCTGACCACAGTTTGTAAACCGTGAATATAGATACATAGACTCATGGACCTGTGTGGTGATAGAAATTGTAATACAAACACCACCTAAATGTCTATCTAAGGGGGATTAGCTGAATAATTTATAGTAATTCCACACAGTGGGAATCAGAGTGACAATTAAAAATGGGTTGGATCCTGTGTGTTGACATGGAAAGACATTCATGACAGATTTTTTTGTTTCAACTATTTTATGAAAATTTAAAAATATACAGAAAAGTTGAACCAAATTTATAGTGAGCACCTGAACGCTCACCACGTAGATTCCATGATTTCCATTTTGCTATGCTTATTTTAATCATCTCTCCATCCATCTATTCACAATCGATTTTTAGGTGAGAGAAATGAAGTGTAAAATGTACAATATTAGGGTGCCTGGGGGACTCAGTCGCTTGAATGCCCAACTCTTGATTTCAGCTCAGGTCATGATCTCAGGGTCATAGGATCAAGCCCCCCATGGGCTCTGCACTGACTGTGGAGCCTTCTTGAGGTTCTCTCACTCCCTCTACCCCTCCCCACAACCCCGCCCTCCCACTCTCTCTCTCAGAAATAAAAAAAAGTACAATATTGTTCCATTTTAGTAAAACAAAAAGCAAGGAAAGACTGCACCGTGTGTTTGCAAAGTCTAGGAGAAAGTATCAAAAGAGACACCTGATCTCTTTTTCCCACAAGATTTTATTTATCTAGCAGAAAGAGAAGGAACACAAGCAGAGGGAGTGGCAGAGGGAGAGGAAGAAGCAGACTCCCCGCTGAGCAGGGAGCTGATGCCGGGCTCCATCCTAGGACCCTGGGATCCTGACCTGAGCCGAGGGCAGACACTTAACTCACTGAGCCCCCAGGGGTCCCAGAGGTGGCCTGAATTCTTAATACTCGCTCCTTGAGGGCTGGGTTTGTAAGGAGAAGCGGCCATGATCATCTTATTTCTCTCCTCTCCTCTAATGCTCATTAGTGGTGAACGCGGGAAATGCCCTAACAAGGAATTTTAAAAATTCTTCTTTAGTAAGAATGGAACAGTCTAGTCCAGCCCTTGACATCGCTGTCAAGAGCAACTAAGTTAGAACCAGGGTTCGGGTTTTAGGAATTTGGGCCCATTCCCCCATTTCCAGAGCCCCACTGAGCATGTTAGCCAGCCCGGCCCTGTGCATGGGGCATGCGTGCATACAGGAGCCCGGCCTCTGCTTGTCTCTGCAGGTGCTCATGCTTACCTCGCCCCTGCTTCCCCGTGCCCGCACGCCCACCTCCTTCCGCCTGGGAGCAGGTGTGTTAGTGTCCCCGCCAGGTTCCCTTGCACCAGCGGCCGCCCTCCTGCTGGGTGTCCGGGGCACCTGGAGAAGGTGTGGGCTGAGCCTGCTTCCTCACACAAATGCCTCTGTGCTCCAGTCTTCAATCACTACCCTTCCCCACCGGCAGCCCCCACGGGCATTCAGGCTTTTCCAGAAAGATCTACGACACCCTCCTCATCGCAGACTGTTTTTCATTCAACAAACATTTATGGGAGCTTGCTCTGGGCCAGGAACCCAAGACACCCAGGTGTGTCTAGGTTTGTGGAGAAGACAGGCACAGGTGTGGTGGCCACGGACTGCAGGGTCATCAGGTGGGAAGGGGGGGTCATCCTGGAGAAGGCAGTATCAGAGCCAAGGGAGGGCAGGCCAGCATGTGACCAGTGGGGGTGACAGGTGGCCATAGTCAGGGAGGATGTGGTAAGAAGGGCCTCTTGTAGTGCAAGCCAGGGAGACAAGGTGGGGGGATGAGAGGGAAGGGGTATTCCTTCCCACGTGAGCACGGCCCCCAGGAAGGAAGGCCTCTCCAGAAAGGGGCTAAGGGGTTCTATGACCATCTCGACCACCTCGCCCCTCTGCCCAGTGAAACAGGAATGGGGGGTGGGTACTGATGGTAATCCCCCTCTTCCCGGTCCATAGTCTCCCTTTCAGTGAGCCCTTGGGTATTGTTCTTGCCTTTGTAAAGACACAGATCGAGTGACAAAGCCGGGTGGGTGGGCAGGCGGCAGAGAGGCCTCTTCTGTCCAGACAGCATGTGCATGGGGGAGGGGCCCCTCCACACACCCCCACCTCTAGCTTCCCAGGAGCAGCTGTTGCCATGGTGACAGGCCTGGCATTCCCCACGCCCCAGCTCCTGGGACGGCCTCCCCACTGCCACTGATAGAGGAAGGGCCCCCAGACTCCTCTCCACCCTGATGTGGGGCAGGGGCACAAAAACCCCCTGGCTCCCGGGTCTAGTGCTGGTAGTGGGAAGCTCTACCATCCTCAGCCTCCACAACCAGCTGGAGCCCCTACCTCCTACAGGCACCCTGTCATGGGGCCACACTATCATTCATGCACCTATGCCTCTGAGGGGCCAGAGCAGAAATAAAATGTTCCCGTGGTACTTGAGCAGCTGCTGGTATTGGGGTGGTGCAGGAGGTGAAGGGAGGGCTAAGAGTTCCTGAGTGCACAGGGAGGGGACAGTGGATAGGCAAGGACCCAGGGCCGCCCGGGAGCAGAGACTCCAGCCACATCCAGAAGAGGTGGGGGGTGATGCTGGAGACTCCCAGCAGAGCAGAAGAGCCTCCTGAGCTGGGGAGATTGGGAGATTGAAGGCATGAAGGAGGGACTTGGTATGGTGCTCCCAACGGAGGTCGGAGGTCCGGTGAGTCATGGCAGGAGATGAAGAGGTGGGTTGGGGGCTATGGCTCGATAGCCATCTGCTGTCCTCCAGGAGCACAAGCTTCACCTGGGCCACACGAAGCTGTCGCTGGAATTCGGGGACTGTTATCCCTGACCAGGTGGTCAACGCCGGGTCCTTTTTTGCAAGATACCTGACCTCTTTGGGAAGTTCAGGATCTTACAGCCGCACCTCTTGTGGCTCAGGTGGGCCAGTTGTGGACTAGGTACTAGGCACCAGGCTGCATGCACCTTCACGGGGGCCCAATCTCATGGGGCCCCTCAGAGAGCACGAGACTGGGTGCAAGCCCACAACAGAGCATGTGCCTTTCCTTCTCCCTGCCCCGCCTCAAAATGGCTCTGGGTTTAGGGGGCTGCTGAGCGTGCCATCCTGAGTCCTCACCACGGGGCAGGTGCCCTTTCTCTGGTGGTGACGGGCAGCCTCATGCAGGGGAAGAGCCTGAAGGCCCACCCTGACCCTGTCGAACTGTGTAATCCAAGCAAATATCTTGAGTTTTCTGCACCTCAGTTTCTCTTCTGTAAAATGATTACAGAATTCCTTTGCAGGACTGTTACAAGGGTTAGAAAGGTCAAGGTGGGAAGGTCAAGGCCCAGGGTCTGTGTGGCTCCTGGGAGGTTCTGGGTCCATCTCTTAGACAGGCCTCTCCCTCAGCCCCTCGTGCTCTGAGCGCCCTGAGCAACAGCTAGGGCTGCTGGACTAGTGGAGCCTGAGTCTGGGTCTTCCAGGTACCCCTTCCAGGGGTGAGGGCAGACGTGAGGACCGTGTGAGGTGGATCCCTGTGGTACACATGGGATGTCCTCTGAGCATGGCCCTTCTGCTCTGCAGGCACAGGAAGGAGAATGGGGTTCTCTGGGATCTCTTGGGGTGGTGGCTGCAGGCTCCCTGGCCAGAGAAGACTCCCAGGGAAAACTCTGTGCCCTGGGAGCTCAGGGAAGGGAGGAAGGGAGGGGAGAGAGAAGGACACTGGGGTGTTAAAATGAAGTCCTCCAAATACCGTATGATTTCATTTATATGTGCAATCTAAAGACAAAACGAAACTCACAGATACAGAGAACAGATTGGGAAGGGTGGGCAAAATGGGTGAAAGGGTCCAAGAGGTACAAACTTCCAGTGATAAGTTGAGAGGATGCCATGCACAAGCTGGTGACTACAGTCATTAATGCTATATTACGGTTTGCTTGAAAGCTGTTAAAAGTGAATCGTGGACATTCTCATCACAAGTGAAAACAAATGTGTAACTATGTACGGTGACAGATGGTGAGGAGACTTAACTGGTGATTATTTCCCAGTGTATACAGATAGCAAATCATATACACCTGAAACTAATGTTGTATGTCAATTACACTTTGATTTAAAAAGCCGGGTCCAGGGGCACCTGGCTGACTCAACTGGTGGAACCTGCAATTCTTGGTCTCAGTGTTGTGAGTTTGAGCCCTCCTTGGGTGTAGAGATTACTTAAAAACAAAAAAATAAAAACCTTAAAGAAGAAATAAAAAGCCGAGTTCTTCACCTCTGAGAGAGAAGCACTTCCTAAGTGCCTCCCAAAGGTGTCAAGGTGGCATGCTAGAGAGTAGAGCCTCCCAGCTGATAGGGTGACACCATGTTGCCCCAACACCCTCCCCCAGGGGAGTACAGCAAATTTATGGACCAAGTATAGGGGTGGGGGACGCCTGGTCGGCTCAGTCGGTAAAGCAAGTGATCCTTGACCCCAGGGTTGCAAATTCGAGTATGGGGTCTGGAGTCAGACAGTCATAGATGGAACACTTAGTATCTTTGCACTTGGGTATGTCACTCGTCTCTAAGCCTCGGGTTCCCCACCTGGATTGTGGAGAAGAGACAAGGAGGTCATGTGTTCAGTGTGACCAATAAGCAGGACGTATGCAACAGAGGTGTTGCTTGTTTCCACAGGGTTGTCTGCCTGTTTCGTAGGGAAGGAAACTGAGGCTGAGGGAGAAGAGCCCAAAGTCGCATACTAACTGCTGAAGTCGTAGGCTGCACTGGAACTGTCAGAGTACAAGGCCAAGGCTTCCTAACGCGTGGAGGCCTCAGAAATGGTGTGCCGCCTGGGGTAAGGAGAGGCGACCCGGGATGAAGAGCAGGGGAGCCTTCCAGGTGTCTTGTAGCGGAGAGAATGGGGCAACCAGGGAGGAGGAAGCACCGAGTGTGAGCGCGCGCTGAGACGCGGCGCCTTTAAAGCCCGGCGGGAGGTGTGCCCCGGCGCGCGAAGGGCCCGCCCCTGGGCGTCTCCGCCTGGCGCCCCGCCCCGAGGTTTGTAGCTGCGGCCCCGGGAGGCGGTGCCGGTTCTGGCTCCGCGGCCGCTCGAGTGGCAGCGGCGGTTGTGGCTCCGCGAGCTGAGCGTCTCCTCTCCCTTAGGCGGCTTTCCTGCGTGCTGCCGGGGCGCTCCGACGCACGCGGGCGGCTCCGCGATGGCCCGCGCCCCGCGACGTGGCGGGCGGGCACGGAGGCGCCGGACGGCGCGGCCCGAGTGAGCCGGGGCCGCCCTCCCGCCCTCGGCCGGGGCCGCCCGGGATGGCCCTGCCGCCGCTCCGCCGGGCGCTGCTGCTGTGGCAGCTGCTGGCGGCGGGCGGCGCAGCGCTGGAGATCGGCCGTTTCGACCCGGAGCGCGGGCGCGGGCCGGCGCCTTGCCAGGCGGTGGAGATCCCCATGTGCCGCGGCATCGGCTACAATCTGACCCGCATGCCCAACCTGCTGGGCCACACGTCGCAGGGCGAGGCGGCCGCGGAACTGGCCGAGTTCGCGCCGCTCGTGCAGTACGGCTGCCACAGCCACCTGCGCTTCTTCCTGTGCTCGCTGTACGCGCCCATGTGCACCGACCAGGTCTCGACGCCCATCCCCGCCTGCCGGCCCATGTGCGAGCAGGCGCGCCTGCGCTGCGCGCCCATCATGGAGCAGTTCAACTTCGGCTGGCCGGACTCGCTGGACTGCGCCCGGCTGCCCACGCGCAACGACCCGCACGCGCTCTGCATGGAGGCACCGGAGAACGCCACGGCCGGCCCCGCCGAGCCCCACAAGGGCCTGGGCATGCTGCCCGTGGCGCCCCGGCCCGCGCGGCCCCCCGGCGACCCGGCCTTGGGTCCGGGCGGCGGCGGCAGCGGCGGCACCTGTGAGAACCCGGAGAAGTTCCAGTACGTGGAGAAGAGCCGCTCATGTGCGCCGCGCTGCGGGCCGGGCGTCGAGGTGTTCTGGTCACGGCGCGACAAGGACTTTGCGCTCGTCTGGATGGCTGTGTGGTCGGCGCTGTGCTTCTTCTCCACAGCCTTCACCGTGCTCACCTTCCTGCTGGAGCCCCACCGCTTCCAGTACCCCGAGCGCCCTATCATCTTCCTGTCCATGTGCTACAATGTCTACTCGCTGGCCTTCCTCATCCGCGCGGTGGCCGGCGCCCAGAGCGTGGCCTGTGACCAGGAGGCGGGTGCACTCTACGTGATCCAGGAGGGCCTGGAGAATACGGGCTGCACCCTAGTCTTCCTGCTGCTCTATTACTTTGGCATGGCCAGCTCGCTGTGGTGGGTGGTGCTGACCCTCACCTGGTTCCTAGCCGCTGGCAAGAAGTGGGGCCACGAAGCCATTGAGGCCCATGGCAGCTACTTCCACATGGCAGCCTGGGGCCTTCCAGCCCTCAAGACTATCATCATCCTGACTCTGCGCAAGGTGGCGGGGGATGAGCTCACGGGGCTCTGCTATGTGGCCAGCATGGATGCGGCCGCATTAACTGGCTTCGTGCTAGTGCCCCTCTCCTGCTACCTGGTGCTGGGCACCAGCTTCCTCCTGACCGGCTTCGTCGCCCTCTTCCACATCCGCAAGATCATGAAGACAGGCGGCACCAATACAGAGAAGCTGGAGAAGCTCATGGTCAAGATTGGGGTCTTCTCCATCCTCTACACAGTGCCAGCCACCTGTGTCATAGTGTGCTATGTCTATGAACGCCTCAACATGGACTTCTGGCGCCTTCGGGCCACAGAGCAGCCCTGCTCGGCAGCCAGCATGCCGGGGGGCCGGAGGGACTGCTCGCTACCAGGGGGCTCAGTGCCCACCGTGGCTGTCTTTATGCTCAAAATCTTCATGTCGCTGGTGGTGGGCATCACCAGCGGTGTCTGGGTATGGAGCTCCAAGACTTTCCAGACCTGGCAGAGCCTGTGCCACCGCAAGATGGCAGTTGGCCGGGCCCGGGCCAAGGCCTGCCGGGCTCCCGGGGGCTACGGCCGTGGCACCCACTGCCACTACAAGGCCCCCACCATGGTCTTGCACGTGACTAAGACGGACCCTTCTCTGGAGAACCCCACGCACCTCTAGAAACACAGGCCTGCACGGGGCGGCTGTTGCCCCCCTTCCCACCGCACCCCCTCCGGAGAAGACAGCTGACTAGCAGCTGCCCAGCTGTCAAGGTCAGGCAAGTGAGTGCGAGGGGCCGAGGACCAGGGTGGGGAGACTCTCCTACTGCCACTCTCGATTGCTGGGACCCAGTGAGGCTCACTCCCAGTGGCTGAGGGTAAGGGTGGGCCTGACCAGGTCCCCAGGGGATCCTGGGGGAGCATGTGAGGAGAAGGGGCAGAAGGGGGTGTGGTCCAGCAGGGAGTTTATTTAATGATGTAATTTATTGTTGAGTTTCTCTGGAAGCTGTGACTGGAATAAACCCCCCCCCCCATGTGGCACCACTGAGTCCTCTGTGGGCTGGGAAGGGGGAAGGTAGACGGGTAAGGGCGCTGCGGGAGTCTCCTTAGTGGGCAGAGCTGAGTGGGTGCTGGCCTCCTGAGCCAGCCCTCATTCTCTGGCTCCCCACCCGTCAGGAGGGCATATCCATGGAGCGGCTGTTTCTGCAGAGGTCCCCATGGGTGTGTGTGTGTGTGTGTGTGTGTGTGTGTGTGTGTTTTCCCCTCGCCTGTCTGCTCCTTTCCCAGTCCCGAGTTCCTGCTTCACAGAGTGTGCCCAGGATGCCTGCCGCGCCCCTCCAGGAATCCCTGGGGAGGACACATGTCTGGGTGCTGTGAGTAGGGCTGCTTTTTTCACTCGTGTGGAAATCAGGGCGTCAGTCTGTCTCAAGTTTCCCTTCGAGGCTCAGGACCTGCTCCCACCATCTCGGGTAGGCGTGTCCTACTGTCCCTTCCCGGAGCATGAGGGCTGAGGCTGCAGTGACTGTCCTCATTGCCTGCCAGGATTGCTGGCATCCACCTGACTCCTTGGGGTTCTAGTCTGGGCACCCCACCTCCCCTCAATTTCTGGGGGGAGTGGAGATGGGCTGGACTAGTGTGTGGGCATCTTGGCAGCTGAGATGGGATACATGGGGAGCCCTGGACTCTAGTGGGAACTGGGCCCCCAGCTCCGAAGGCTGTGGAAGGATTTGCGGTCTAGAGAACTGCTGTGAGAAATGGGGCAGGTGCAGGGGAACACGCACGGCTGCTCTAGGGCACCTTGCACACTCGTATGTTAAGGGACAGGAGAAGTACATGTGTATCTGTGCGCCAGGGAAGCCTAAGGTCGTGGGGACCTGCGCCATCTCTGCCCACTGTAAGGACTGTGTGGCCATCCCGCAGAGACCCCTATCAGCCTGGGACCGGGGGTGGGGGTCAGACCCCAGAGCCCCGTCTTGGCCACTGCTCTGGCCACTGTGACTTTAGCCAGGTGAGGGTCTTCATCACCGTCCCTAGACAGCACTCAGTGCCACTGCCAGAAAGTCCCAACGGTCCGGCCTCCACTCTGAGGACCACTGTAGGACCCACTGTAGTCAGGCTGAGTTCCCAATGCCAGGCGCTCTCAGGCTCTTTGTCCTGCGCCAGCCACTGGTTTCAGCGGGGCCAGAAAAACACCAACTGAAGATCAAACAGGCCATGTCAAATTCCCATCGGGAGTTGGGGAGAGTGAAGGGCTGTCCCTCCCTGCAAGGACCAGCCCTGATCCCCAGGGGAACTCTGCATGCGGGCTGGGCACCTGTTTCCTGCACAGCCCCCTCCCAAGCCTTCCCCTTCATAGAGCACACAGGAAAGCCTCTGGCCTTTTCTCATCAGTGACGCCTAGTGACCTTTAAACCTCGTCACTTCCCGCGAGGGTCCTTGACTAAGATTGTGCTTGTTGAAGGTGACAGGGGCCTGGGTCGGATGGGGAGCACCAGTGGCGGTACTGAGCTGGGCTGTCGGGCTGGGTCTGCAGGGAATCGAGCTAAAGCTGCCGAGGGGGCAGGGGCATCAGGAGCAAAAGGGGAGGATTCTGGAGACCAGGGGAGAGAGACAAGTGACAATTGTATGAGCAAAGGGTGGTGAGGACACTGAGCATCAGGAGTGGCACCAGTCCACCCATCACTTGCCAGTCAGTGGTCAGGGAGGGGCGGCAGTCAGCTAGGTCCTGCCCACCTAAAAAGCCCAAACAAGATTTGGGTTTCCAGAACAAGAAGGGGAGAGGTGAGTGGTGAGGGGCTCTGCCGGCGGCTTTTCAGCACTAGGGGACACTGAAAAAGTCCCAGACCCTGGCTGGAGGAGGAGGAAACATTAAAAAAAATAAATAAATAAATAACATTTTATTAGAGACCTTTTACAGGCTTCCATTTGATCCTTCTCTCCCATTTTACGGACAGGGGAAGCGTGGAAAGCTTGGGGCTGGAGATCACATGGCCAGGCAGTCTGCAGCCTCCAGAGCCACACCACGGATTCCATCCGGACGGCAGGTGTTAAAACCTAGGGCAGTTTTGTCCAGAGAAACTCCTCCCATAGTGGGGCCTACCCAGAGCTCCCCAAAGGAAATTCCAGAACCCAGGGGAAGTGCCTCAGAAACCAACACCTGGGGGCGCCTGGTTGGCTCAGTTGGTTGTGTGACTGCTTTCCGCTCAGGTTGTGATCCTGGAGACCCGGGATCGAGTCCCACATTGGGCTCCCTGCTCGGCAGGAAGCCTGCGTCTCCCTCTCTCACTCCCCTTGCTTGTGTTCCCTCTCTGGCTGTGTTTCTCTGTCAAATAAATAAAATATTAAAAAAAAAAAAAAAGAAACCAACACCTGCTGGCCTGTGCACAGGCTGCCCCTGCCCCCCCATGCCCCTCCGCCACAGCTATGGCAGAACTGTGCATACATACATGTCTATGTGGGCTATGCCTGTCCAGCCAACTGAGCTTGTGTATGGGAGACCTGAGGTAAGGGAATATCTTAGCCCTGACCTCAGTATTAGTTCCAAGGAAACAGTTCAAAGTTCCCAGGAGTCAGCGGTGGTGATCCTGAGTACTACAGTCAGACTGAAAAGGTCTGGGGGGGTCAGTAGCTGCTCTCGGCCGCACCCCGGTGGGTAGTCATGGAAGTGGTACCCTCTCTTCCTGCTTGGCTTAAGGTTCCCACTCAGTGTCCTGCTTGAGGATGCCCAGGGTCCCTGGCAATCCAGACCCCACCTCACTGCTATCCCTGACAGTGACAGGGTCTGAGGAGGAGGCCGCACAGGCAGGACGAGAGAGAGGGCTCTGGTGAATGCCAGGAGTAGTGCCTCAGCCCCCCTCCCCGTTTGCAGCCCAAGTCAGGCGGCTCCCCTAAGGTCACACCCTTGGCAGGGAGGCTGATGGTTTAACAGGACCAGGGTGCACGCCCTAGATAAGGGGATGTGGCCCCAACGGTGCCATCCTCAGGTACCCTAAGAAACGCATTGGGGAGCATGACTTCATGATGTGGCCAGGCCCCCGTGCCCAGCTGTGACCATGTAGGAAATGCTCAGCAGTCACACAGCTCCCTTCCACAGAGCCAGAGCACTGGCCACAAAGCAGCTGGGGCAGAACCTGCACCTAGGGCTCCGGGCTCCCCTCAGATTTCTTTCTGTTTTACTCACCACTGCCCTGGTTTCAGATGGCCCCGGAGCCAGAATTCCACTTCTCAGTAGGTGGGACCACACAGTGGGCTCTGCAACATCTCTGAATTCTGTAAGCAGGTGGCCACCTAGCAGTGACCTACTCAGATCAAGCACTCTAACAACTCAGCATAAAAAACAAATGGAGATGTAAGGCTGGCTATGTGGTAGAATTGCTGAAGGGAAATTCATTGTTTTTACTTTTTGTGTTATATGTTTGACATTTTTCTCAAAGTATTGTAAAATAACAGGAATTGCCCCCAAATTAAGTTCTCAAGCACTACACAAATTCCCACTGTGAAGTCTTTAAGAGTATTTTGCCCAAATTCCTAGACTTCTAATAAAAATTTGGCCAGGGGCGGGGGGAGGTGGTTAGGGACAAGGCCAGGAAAAGCTGGAAGGTTGTGCTTCAGGGGTCCTCTTGCTCCTTAAGGAGACCCCCCTCCAAGAGTCAGCAGGACCAGCGCTCAGCAATCTGCACAATCGACTCTCTCCCCCAAAAGAAAGATTCACCAGATCCATTTCTTCTTTATAAACACAAGTACATAATGTTTATTTGAAATTCCAATTTATTACAAGTTTACCCTTTAATGGGGCCCTTCCTCCTTAAAGAAAAAAAAAAAAAAAAAAAAAACAATTCAGGTGTCACTGAAGTGGGAACACAGGATTCTCATTGTGAACAAGAACAGACTGGCTCTAGGGTAAGAGGCAGGGCACGGTGTCGGTGGTGGCTGGGATTATGGAACTGGAGCGTCAGTGCTAAGCCCGAGCCTGTGGCAGAAGGGACAGTAAACCTATCCAGCAGCCACTGGAGCAAATCCCCACAGTCTCCAGGCAGGGCAGACGGGGTGAGACAGGGACCACACCTTGGAGTTCCATACGAAGAGGCTTTATTCTCAAGTTCTAGGAGCTGCAATCCCCCTCGGTGGACATGTTTTCCCTTAACTTAAATAGGTACAGAAGAGCTGAGGCGCTCACATTTTCTAAGTTCAAAGCTGATAGAAAATTAAACCCTGTTTTGCATTTTTATCAAAATCTGCCATAACGAGAAAGAAGACTACGAAGTTCTGCCTAACTAGAACGACTAGCGCCAGAATCCTTGCAGCCAAGCCCCTCCTCCGCGAACGCGGACCCTGCAAGATTCAGCTTCTTGGGGAGCTCCACATCCACATCCGAGGCCAGAACAGGCTCAGGAGGAGGGAGGAGGCGGCTGGAGATGGAGGAGGCAAAAACGGCCTGGCGGCCAGGCAAAGGGACAACCCTGCCAGGTCCTACCGCTTGCCCTGCTGAGCCTCCAACCCCGCTTCTCCGAAGGCGAGAGGATGGGCTGAGGGAGGAGACGGGCAAAGTAAAGCAAACACGTTATCATATAAACTGTACTGTACATGTGCCAAAGCAAGATGACAGAAATATTTTACAAGATGTTCTTTATACAATATCACTGCTGAAACAAGCAACTTTCAATAACTAGAAAAGTCAATTTAAAAAAAAATTAAACATTTAAATTCTTCCTGCTTTTCTTCTGCTCCCCTAAGAGCTTGTGTCTGGTATGTGGGTGGGCTGGGCTCCAACACCCCCTGGCCAGATCCATCCAAGTAAAGGTTATATGCATGATTATAAGCAGGACTCCAGTCTCTAAATGAAGTGCCTTAGGTTCTTTGTGGGTTTTTTAGTTCTTTTCAGTTTTTTTGTTTTTGATTTTGAAGGGGTGAGGTGGGGCGGGAGAAGGGAGAGAGCTGTCACAAAGAAGGGAAGGGGTATTCAGGAATGGCTCCAGGACATGTCCCTTTACTCTGCCAAGAGCAACTCAAAAGAGCAGAGTGTCTCCTGATGCTGGTGAATACGAACGTGCTACGGCACTCACCGCTGCCGCCACCTGAGGGAGAGGGGCGACAGACAAGAGGATGGGCTTCAAGAAACAAGACTGTGTGTAAATAGAGATGAAAAAAATCAACACTGCCTCACCAAGTTAGCCTGATTACCCCTGATCCTTCCATGTAATACAGTCATCCCTCCCCTAGAGAGCAGAGGCTTGGCACTGTCGTGGTGGCCAAAGTGGGAGTGGCCATAGGAAAGAAGAAAGTTAAAGGTATGTGGGCCCATAAGAAAGCCGTTCCCTTGACCTCTGCCTGGAAACTCTCGGCAGGGTTAAGGCTGTCTACCACCCACAGTATCTCTGGGCAGAGACCACCAGCCCAAAAGCAGGCTCTCCAAAGAGCTCTGTCTGCTTAGGGCCCTCTGGAGAGCTGGGCAAGGCAGCACGAGCCTGGGATGATGGGCATTTCTGGACTCCCTGTGATCTCCCTTCCACATTCTTCTCCATCTTCCTCTCCCACTCCCTCCCACCCTCCCCGGCTCTCTCTGCTCCCCCCACCTCAGCTCCCTTACCAGGGCCCTGCCTCTCTATTTCTTCTGCCTTCGTCCCCTGGACTGTCCAATGGGCTCTGACTCACTGTCCCCTTCATCTTCAGCAAGCCGATCGGGAAACTTCTTGCGTTTCCTACGGACATATGGGTGGCCAGGAAGGTGTTTATGCAACAGAGCCACCAGACACTGTTCTGTCTTCACCATGCAGTTCAGGACATGGCTGCCTCGGCAGTTGTAAAGCTCAGCATTGGTAAACACTTGCTTCATGTCGGTAAGAAACTCCTGCACAGAGCGGTAGCTCCCACAGGAACATTTGTTCTGCATTGTCTGGAAGTCCATGGGGTGGGTGATGATGTCGTAGTAATCCTCAGCCTCATCTCTGGTCACGGGCTCCCTGTGGAGAAGAACCAAATGGAGAGCTGAGCACAGCCTCGAGAATGAGAGACAGAAACCTTATTCTCAGACCACCATTTCCAGAACATCCACCCCTGTTGAGATCGGCCAGCCGGCAGGCAGAGAGGGGTGTGTTCACCTTGGACTACATGTGGTCTCTACCAGTCTGGGGAGGAGTTCCCGACACTCAGACATATCCTAAAAAAAGGATCAGGGTCCCTAAGACCTCCACTCAGCACATCCCCAGCCAGTTGCCTGTCTGCATGCTCAAAGGTCCCACAAGGCCAGGCCTGCTCCCCTGTACCTGAGCACACAAAGCCTACCTGAAGGGCCAGCTGAAGCGATACTTCACAATCTTGTGGAGGATCTCTTCACACTTCTGCAACTCGAAGCTTTGCCTCCGGGAGCTCCGCTTGGTCTGAAGTACCTAGCACCAAAGAAAGAGACATGATATTACAGGTCTAAAAGAAGAGTAACAAAACAGAAAATGTATGTATCTTTAGAATAAAAAAAAAAAAAAAGAAAGAAAAAAGCTCAATGATTTTCTTGGAGCAGAGACAGCAGAGACAGGGAGCGCGCTCAGCCAGGGAACAGCCATCCTGCTGTCAGCCCGCCGGCCTCCTCCCTAGTGGACATTAATCAAAGTAGCAGAGACCAGGCAGCAGGTGCCCTGTCACAGTGGTCCTGCTAGAGGTTGGTCAGAGAGGCCACGGTCCCCAGCACAGTGGCAAGAGCAGACGGATCTGGGATTACACGCCCACCATGGAGGGGTATAAACAAGCAACCGCAGAGGCCCAGGTGGGTTACAGAGACCACTGGCAGCCAATGCCATAGGGCTGGGGCTCTGAGGGAAGAAAAGCAAGAGGTACGATTCCTCTCCTGGGCCTCCGATTCCTCTCCTGGGCCTCCGGGGATTGGAACCCCAGGCTGCAAGGGTTAGTCAGGGCTGGGCCAGCAGGAGGATCTCAGAATGCCCTCGAGCTTCCCGATGGCTTGCTTTATGGCCCCAACCCACCTCCAACCCCAATTTGCTCTGCCAAAGTAATTATGTTTTCAAGAGCCTCTTATTGTTCTTTGAAGCTCCAGTGAAATCTGAAGTAAAACCACTAAAATTACATTGGTTAAGGAGCAGAGGAGAGGGTAATGCCCCTCCCACAACAACTGTGGGCAAAAGACCCAAGAGTGATTGAGGCTCCAACATTGCTGACATTCCCACAATGGAGACCCAGCCCCTCTGAGCTACTGGAGACACATGGATACTATTTTAAAATCCTTAACAAGTCACAGGCTGCCTATTAACTTGAGGAAGACGACGTTTGCAGGCTACAGCAGGGGAATACCGGACATAACTGCTCCTAGGGGGCCCGGACCTCCATCTGCTTACAGGCCCACCCATCTGCCGCATCAGCCTCCAGAGGAAGGGGGGTCCCCACCTGTTGCCTGATGGGATTCCTGATACTGGAGTGGGGACTGAAAAACAACCAGTATAGGGAGGAGCGGAAATCACTTACCAGCTCCTCAACCTCTATGTCGTCCACAGGTGGTGCCTTCGGCCGAGACTTCCTGGCAGGATGCGGCTTCTTACCTGGCCGGCGTCCCGGCCTCGCCGCAGGGGGAATGACGCCCTGCTTACCCCGGACAGTCTTTCGAGGTCTCACTGAAACAGAAAATAGGGATTTCAGAGCGGGCCAATGGAGGATGAAGGGAGCACATCGAGCATCCAGTAGAGCAGAACAGCAGCTCCCTTTGGTCATAAGGCACTCCTACTCTCTCTCCTGCCCTATCTGACAGGACACTTTAGGTGAGAAGCAGATGCATGGATACCTTTCATCAACTGTCAAAGACCTTCTAAGACTCTCTTCGAAAGACCAGTTTCCTCAGAATGGCTACTCTCTGTCCCTGCTCTGCTCACAGCTACTCCCCGGAATGAGGCCTCTGAAGGAGTCAGTGGTAGTCAGTCACCCCTACTAGGAAGGTGGTTATTACACTGCACCTTAAACTGCACCTTAAAAATCCCTTTAAAAACGCGGCACTGGAATCATCCCAAAGCCAGCCCACTTCCATAAGAGCCTTGCCCAGGACCCCCAAAGGGAGAATGAGGAATACAAAGGCCCCCAAGATGACCCGTGTCTCAGGTTGACAACGGGTGGTCGGTGTCAGACAAACCAACATTTCTCAGTATGTCCTCAGGGAGCCATGCTCCATTAGGATTAGCTCAAAGCTTCTCCATTGAACACATTTCCCTTCAAAGCAGGGAGGTGACATTTGGACAGAGACATGGATATACAGAACCAGTGACAGAAACAATCAATAAACAATGTTTCATTCTCCCTCTAGACCCTGATAATCCTTCACTGGCTATTTTAAGGTCTCTAAACTCAAGACCAGGCTTGAAAGAGAGAATAAGAAACCAACACCAAAGATGAAACTCCAAATGCTAGGACACTCTGGAGGAGAGGCCGTTTGCTAATAGGTCTGCCTGGAATTCCCAGAGCCCATGCTGGGCCTGTGTGTGTCCTTACACATGAGGTGGAATCTGATTACAGGACTGTTCTCGCCTCCTAGCTCCCTGACTAATCCTATGCTCACCACCACAATCTTCTGAGAGAAAAGCTGATACCTGCTCGAAGTCTTCCTCAGTGAATCCAACTTTAGGCTCAGCCCAGTCCTGCTTTCTTACATTTCTGAAAACCAGACTGGGCCAGCCCACTTCCATAAGAGCCTTGCCCAGGACCCCCAAAGGGAGAATGAGGAATACAAAGGCCCCCAAGATGACCCATGTCTCAGGTTGACAACGGGTGGTCGGTGTCAGACAAACCAACATTTCTCAGTATGTCCTCAGGGAGCCATGCTCCATTAGGATTAGCTCAAAGCTTCTCCATTGAACACATTTCCCTTCAAAGCAGGGAGGTGACATTTGGACAGAGACAGGGATATACAGAACCAGTGACAGAAACAATCAATAAACAATGTTTCATTCTCCCTCTAGACCCTGATAATCCTTCACTGGCTATTTTAAGGTCTCTAAACTCAAGAGAGAATAAGAAACCAACACCAAAGATGAAACTCCAAATGCTAGGACAGCCACCAACCAAGGGCCTTGAGTTGGAACAAGGGAACAACACATCTTTGGTGGCCGAAATGGTGAAGTAGACAAAGAGTTCTCAAGTACCAATACCTCCCAGACCCCTTTGGCAGATTAGACCCTACAAACCTGGAGAGAACATTTCTTGGAAAGAAAACACTAACTCCCAAGTGGAAAGCATCCACTACTCTGAAAATAAAATGAGTACCCTGGCCCATTCAGAATCTATTCCCTAACAACCCTACATCCCAATCATACTCTCCAGCTAGCAAAGTCTCTTCATAATCTGGGGTTAAGGGACAACTGGGAAATCATGCCAGTGAGCAAACAAAAGGAGCCCTGCAGGAATGAGAGATATTAAGGTGTTCCCACATGAGAGCCCCGCACGACTGGGAAGACAGGGGCAAGCGTGCAAACCTAAACACCCCTGCTGTAAGAATGGCCATGCCAAGTATCTTCTCAGACTCCTTATACCGAGGGTCCAAACGCTGCAAGTGCTATAATCTTGGGAAGTGTACCATCTCTTCAAAAGCTAATCAAAATCTTGATTTGTGTTCCCTTTTCTACTAACCTATTTTGCAGAGGAGGCTGTAAAAGGCTTGACTATAGGGCTTTAGGTTTATCCACAAAAATGACTCCTGAAGAATGGTCATTAGAGAGTGAGAGTCGATGAGGTTAAGTGCAAAGAAGAGCCCCTTCCCCGATGCCCCCCATTGGCATCTAGTGAAAAACAGATCTGAACCTTCCTAACAACTACCCTAAGCTATGAAGAAAACTAGTCTTCCCTTTTCAAACTAGTAAAGCTAGAGCCTTCCACACTTTGACAGAGAGGAAAAATCACTTCTCTGAAAGCAGCACTGCAGCAGAGGCCAAAACTAGTTAGGAGAGGACAGCGGGAGTAGGCCTTCCTTATCCACGGTCTCCAATGGCCCATACACTGAGAGAAGCCTGACCAAGCAGACTCTTAATAAACACATCTGGGGCCTTGGATTCCACTAAATCTCGGACCAAATGTTCTTATGACCAAGCCATGCAACCTCCTACTAGGAAGGTGGTTACACTGCACCTTAAAAATCCCTTTAAAAACGCGGCACTGGAATCATCCCAAAGCCACAACACATGAAAGAAGATGGCCCGGGGGCAAAGTTGGGTGGGTGACTACTGCCAACCCAGTCTTCCCAAGCCAGCTTGGAAAACTGTGACATCAACTACAAAGGCAAACTGAATACTCACATCGCAAACCAGCCACTTCATAATCCTCCTCTTCCTCTTCCTCTTCCTCTTCCTCCTCCTCTTCCTCACTCTCATCATCTTCACTGTCCTCAGAGGCGGACTCTTCAGTATAATTCCTGTAGGGAGAGAAACACATATAGGGAATGCGGTTCTAGGCCTAAGCGGTCCTAAGAAAGGATGAAGTCCCACGGGATCCTCTTCACAGACAGGTCAGATCTGATGACAAGGGGAGGGAACCTAAATCAAGGTCAGGACGTGGGCAACAGCATGAGAGCCTCCATCAGGCTCCAAATGCTTTGGATAAGACACCAACGAGAGAAATCAAGACCAAAAGACAACCCTACCTCTCCTCACATAAAATAATACAAAACCTATTCCTTTGTCTCACAAAACCACCCAGATAATATAACATTCTGGACATTAAAAGCAGTTCCCAATGCTGGGGTGGAACTCAAAGGACTAGCAGCCTAGACAGGTGTTACCCCACCTCGACGGCCCCCCTGCAGGAGTGGGACAGCTTGGAGATGACCGGAAGATCAAAGCACTGGTAATCCCAGCTCAGAACAGCTGGCCCAAAGCCCCACCATTTCAGGGTAGTGCGCCATACTTGGCTCTAAGTGCAGCTGGAGTGGAGTGAGGAATAACAAGTAATGCTGTTAGATGGGGTCAGGGTCAGAGCTCTGCCCTCTCAGAGACAAAACAAGAGCGCCTATAAGCTGCCCCTTCATAACCTCAAGCTGCAGTATGGAAAGCAACGGTATTGGCAAATACTAGGCACCACCTCTTTACAAGGCCTTACTGGGACCAGGGTGAAGAACAAAGAACCTCTACCCTCAAGGCACTAACATCTCATGGAACAACGGTCACACATAAGGCAAGATGCACTGAAAGACTGAGAGACTGGACGCTCAGCTAGAATAGAGAGGAGAATAATTAACTCTAGGAACACAAAAACCTGTCGAAAAAGCAGTGCAATTTTAGAGAGGCCATGGGCAGTTCCCTCAGTTTGAGGAAGAGGGAATATTCCCAGTGAGGAGGAAAGTCCAGCAGGCAAGGATACCTAGTGAGCAGCCTGCACAGAGCACACGACATGGGAATAAAGGCTCATAAAAATGCAGACTGGGGGGCGCCTGGGTGGCTCAGTTGGTTGAGCGACTGCCTTCAGCTCAGGTCAAGATCCTGGAGACCCGGGATCGAGTCCCACATCGGGCTCCCTGCTTGGCGGGAAGCCTGCTTCTCCCTCTCTCACTCCCCCTGCTTGTGTTCCCTCTCTGGCTGTGTTTCTCTCTGTCAAATAAATAAAATCTTAAAAAAAAAAAAAATGCAGATCGGTACTGTATTAAAAATCAGGTCAGGGAGTTTGGACTTTATTCTAGAGGTGATGAAAGACTTAAGTTTCAGCACAGTTACATGAGCTTATCTTTATGCCTTAACTATTATGGCATTTCCACCAAAGCTGGATGAATTAGAGGAGCAAGACAAGAGATAAGGACTGAGCAGCCTCTGAACGATGGACCACGGATAGGGCAGCAGAAGATTGACTCATGAGACACCTGGACACGCAATCGACGTAAGTGGACTGAGCATGGGACTTGAGGGGGGGAAGATGTCCAAGCTGACCCCAGAGTTCTGATCATGATAAAGAAGGAAAACAACAGGTATGGATAAAGAAGGCCATGAGTTTCAGGACTTGGAGCAGGGGATAGTTGCAGAAGTAATCAAGGAGGCAAAGTAGAAGCATAAGGCAAAGGAAGATAAACTGTTATCTGGGAAGAAGGTATGATCCAGAAAATACAGACCATGCCTGGTAGTGAAAACCAGGAATGTCAACATCAAGCTAAAATGAAATGAGACCCCTCTGGGGGCGCTTGGGTGGCTCAGTCGTTAAGCGTCTGCCTACAGCTCAAGTCAAAATCCTGGAGTCCCTGGATCAAGCCCTGCATTGGGCTCCCTGCTCGGCGGGAAGCCTGCTTCTCCCTTTCTCACTCCCCCTGCTTGTGCTCCCTCTCTAGCTGTTTCTCTCTGTCAAATAAATAAAAAATTTAAAAAAAAAAAAAAAAAAAAGGAGGGGGGCACCTGGGTGGCTCAGTGGGTTAATCTTCTGCCTTCGGCTCAGGTCATGATCTCAGGGTCCTGGGATCGAGGCCCGCCATCGGGCTCTCTGTTCAGCAGAGAGCCTGCTTCCCCCTCTTTCTCTGCCTGCCTCTCTGCCTACTGATCTCTGTCAAATAAATAAATAAAATCTTCTCAAAAAAAAAAAAAAAAGAGAGAGAAAGAAAGAAAAGGAACGAAGGAAAGAAAGAAAATTAGATAGATAGAAATCAGACCCCTCTGAACTCCTACTGTAATAACTCCAATGATCAGGCTCCATATGTGAAAGATGAACTTAAACTCCTTAGAATCATTCCGTTTGAATAACTAAAGCTTAATTATAACAGCCATTTCATTTATTTGTTTTTGAGAGAAAAAATTCTCACCTGCCACGGGAGTTGCGCCTGGCAGTCGCAGGCTGGCAAGCAGGGCACTGCCACTCACCATCTGGGACCTCGTAGAGGGCAGGCCTCAGACAGAACAAGTGGAAGGCTTTATTACATTCATCACATAAGATCAGTTTGTCATCCTCACCTGCAAGGAGAGAAACTTGTATAGCATTATTGGGAGCACCACAATGGTCAGAGAGCTGTAACAAAGAGCCACTCACCCTCAATTAACACCATGGGGGAGCAAACAGTCCAGCAGAGTGTTACCACATGTTTTTTAAATGCAGTCATTTCTGAAAAGAAATGCAGCAAAGGGATGCCTGGGTGGCTCAGATGGTTGAGTGTCTACCTTTGTCTCGAGTCATGACCTTGGGGTGCTGGGATCAAGTCCCATGTCAGGCTCCCTGCTGTTTCTGCCTACTCCCCTGCTCTCCCTCTCGCTCTCTCTCAAGTAAATAAATAAAATCTTAAAAAAAAAAAAAAAAGATATCAAAGAAAGAAAGGAAAGGAAGGAAAGAAAGAAAGAAATGTAGCATACACTAGGCTACTAGTAATTTAAGAATCAGGTCTTCTGACTTATATTCCCAAATCCAGCTTAGCCTAGAAGACAGTTAAAACAATTTATGAAGTAGCAGCAAAAACCAAGTCATAGCAAGAAAGGTCACTATTCATCTCCCACTAAGAAATGAATCCCCCATGATGTATTACATATACTGCCCATCCTCTTCCTCAACCCCCAACGCTTTGCCAACTCCTATCTAATATGGTTCTCTTAAACTACTTGGTGTCGAAAATGCAAGGAATCGGGCACCTGGGTGGCTCAGTCACTAAGCGGCTGCTTTTGGCTCAGGTCATGATCCCAGAGTCCTGGGATCCAGTCCCACGTTGGGCTCCCTGCTCGGCCGGAAGCCTACTTCTCCCTCTACCCTCCCCGCAACTTTCTCTCAGATAAATAAAATCTTAAAAAAAAAAAAATGCATGGAACTGACATGACATGGTCACTTCCCTCTCCAACTTTCATTCTAAAACAGTGTTTATAGAAATTAGATTTTCATAGGTCTTTCAATCCTTGGGAATTAAATCCTAACCTACTTCACAAAATAATGTTAGCCACCAAGAAGTCAATCGCTTGAGGGCTATTAGTCATGAAGTTCCTTTTATACAGGCTCTAAAAGCTGTGACCATTAAAGAGTCCCAAATGCCTTGTTTGGTAGGACTCAGTGGCAGTGGGCCCAAACTGTGCAAACACTGCCCTCTGCTGGCAGATGTCTTACTTCATGGATGACTAAAAACTCCAGAAGATGAGAAGAGATTTAAAAATTTAGGTTAATTTGTTCCCTGAAGAAAACTTAAAGATTGAGGAGATAAACTGCTCTTTTACTCAAACTTGAGGAACTTACTGTCATGTTACTTAAAACAGCAGCATTTTACAAACCTCCAGAAGAAGGTAAAATCTGTCCCACTATACTTCCAAGTTGTGTGCACAGAATTCTTCAGGGGAGAAAATACCTTCGGAATAGAAATCTTACTCCCTATTACACTCAGATAAGCAAAACTGATCTAAATATACCTTTCTTTCGACAAACTTTGCATCGAGCATTTTCTGCTGACATATCCCACTTAATACAGGCATCAAGCATCCCAAGAAGAACATGCATTCGGGAAAAAGTCTGAGCTTCACGGATTGCTGTCTTCCATTTCTCCAGAGCAGATGCAACCTAAACAGAGACCAAACCAGGTCAGCATTACTATAATGACCTCAAGGACATGACACGTAGATTTTTCACATGATACTGACTGAGAGTATGCACTGAGAGCAAGAAGAACAAGAGAAGAGGTGAGAGAATGCTGAGTACATTTATCTCCCAGAGTTTCTCTGCCCTCATCCATTTATTTTACAGCAGAAATCAAGGCTCTTAAAAGTGAAAGAACTTGAGGTGACCAAGTGGTTAAGTCAGTTGAGTGTCCACCTTCAGCTCAGGTCATGATCCCAGAGTCCTGGGATCGAGCCCCGAATTGGGCTTCCTGCTCAGCCGGCAGTCTGTTTCTCCCTCTCTCACTCCCCCTGCTTAAGCTCTCTCTCTCAAATAAATAAATGAAATCTTTAAAAAAAAAAAAAGTGAAAAAACTTGCCAAAGGTTACACAAAGAATTAAGGCAGGGTAGGGGGTGATCAGAGACCTATCTCTTCTGATGAAATCTACTTAAAGATTCGGTATCATTTAAAAGCGGGAACATTTGTAGAAATGCTAATGTGCAACCATGTCCTGAGTTAACACAACTTTGGTTAACAAGACGATGGGTCTCTGCAGTGTGTGCCACAATCCCAGATTACTAAGGGCCTGGAAATTACAGTAAATACTAACTATAAAGCATTCGACAACACTTAAAATATTAAGTACTGATACAACGCCCTCCTCTTGACTTTATCATCAACTTCTAACTCCGTGAAAATTTCAAAGGGCGGGGGCTTAGGCTGACTTCCTTCTGGGAGGTTACTCTCAGCATAATAGACACTGCCTCCCCCCATCAGAAAATGCAAATTCATTCAGAATTACCCAGGGAAAACAGGATGCACAAAAATATGATCAGGAATTTCAATGATAAAACACAGCCCTCACTCCTATATAAAAGACATTGTAAGGAAAAACTGAAATGCCATTTTAGGGTAATTCACTTTTTCTATTACTGTTTCATTAGCCAAAACGTGTTTTTTTAGGTCTTCAAAGTAATTTCTTGCCTAAACGATCAGGCCTCCAAAGGGGTTATCACTCTCAGACAGGCAGAAAACATCACAGAGAGGCACCTGGGTGGCTCAGTCAGTCAAGCATATCTTCAGCTTGGGTCATGATCCCAGGGTCCAGGGAGGAGTCCTGAGTCAGAGCTCCTGTCAGTGGAGAGCCTGCTTCTCTCTCTGCCTGCCACTGCCCCTGCTTGTGCTCTCTTGACCCGTCTGATAAGTGAATAAGTAAAATCTTTACACACACAAAAAAGAAAACACCACAGAGATGGGAAAGGTAGGCTCAGGCCCTCCCTACAGCAGAAGAAATGAGGTCATCCCACCATCACCTACCCTGTGGAACCTACATGCCTCAACCTGGTCGCGGTGGGAGCAGTGTGCTGCTCATACAACTGGGCTGGCTCTAGCCAGCTGGGCGCCCTGCTGCTGCACTGCCCTGCCCTACCCCGGAGCAAAGGCGTCTGTTTGAGGTGAAATGTCTTCCTCCTACAGGACTGGCTAGTTACGCTGGAAGGCCATGGGCTATAAAACAGCAGTGCCAAGAGACACTGAGTTACCTCTGAAGCTGTGGTGGGAGGGTTGACAGAGGGGAACAAAGGCTGCCCCTTCTCCCTCTTATGGAAACAGAGAACCACAGAGAGCCCTGTGTGCATAAATTCATAAACAACAAGAATACATAATATAAACACAAGAATACATAATATAAAAATGAGAGGCTGCCTCTGCCCTCAAAATCCAGCACAACTGCTATCCTCCCTGCTCAGAGCTCTTCCGTAAATTGTGAGGTCCACAACCACAGCTTGCCTCACTGCCCCTCTCCCACAGGGCAGTGGAGATGCTGCCACACAGGTCTTCTTATTACACTACAAGCCCATCCCATCAATGGAATATAAATTTAAGAATTGTAGGTTTAGTCCCTAAAGAGAGTGCCTGCTGGGAACAGGCAGAAAACAGCTAAAATGGGCTTTGCTGTCCTCGACACTCAGATGCACACAAGTAGTCAGGAAAAAGTCCTATCAGCAGACAGTACTGCCTTTCACATATTTCCAAAAATTATAAGATTTGAGCACTCAATAGGGCATCCAGCCTCATTAAAAAAACAAATAAACAAACCTGGGGCACCTGGGTGGCTCAGTAGGTTAAGCGTCCAACTCTTGGTTTCAACTCAGGTCATGATCTCAGGCCCTGGGATGGAACCCAGATCAGGCTCAATGCAGAGTCTGCTTGAGATTTTCTCTCCCTCTGCCCCTCCCTCTACATTCACATGCTCTCTCAAATAAATCTTTTAAAAAACCCTGAAAGGCCTTAGAAAGAGGCTTATTTAACCTCATTTTAATACAGATTTGAGATATTTATATGTTAACAAGTTCACCTTAAAATAATGGTTTTACATATATTTGCAAAGCTATACAACTATCAACATAATCTTAATTAGAACATTTTCATCACCCCAAAAAGAAATCTTGTACCCCCACTAGTAGTCACTCCCCATTCCTCACCCTAATCTACCACTTCCCCATCCCTAGGCAAACACTACTCTACTTTTGGTCTAGCCATTTTCTTCTTCTGGACATTTCATATAACGTGTGGCCTTTTCCAACTGCCTTCTTGGAGCATAATTTTTCTAGGGCCATCCACATCGTAGCATGTAATTGTACTTTATTCCATTATTAAGTACTGAATATTTTTCCACTGTATGGATCAATCACATTTTGTTTATCCATTCATCAGGTGATGGACAACTTGGTTGTTTTTTGGCTATCATAAATAATACCTGCTATGACATTGTGCACTTTTGTGTAACTTTCATTTATTATTTTTGCCCAAGGCCTCACAGCATTTGGGACCAGGTCTCCTTCACATCTCCAGATCCCCAATAACAATGCTCTTAACATTACAGATACTGGATTATCGCTAGCATCCTGTTAAACCCACAGAGTTATCTTCCTAGACAAGCCTAGATTCCAACCTCTAATTTTGAGGGCAAAACATCAGGCACTCAAGATTTAAAACACCATCCTGGTTTCCCACCACTGGAAAAAAAATTCCAAACAGTCCGGCACAATAAAACAAAACCCCACCCCATATTCAAAGACACTGGGTTTTCTTGGTTTTTTAAGACACAGTTTTTAGGAACAGATGAACAGTGGCAACTAAGTTTTGACATTTAACACTGGTGGTATCCAGTTAAATCCTGTGTCTTACAATGCTGCTGGGAGGCTAAGCACATTATTCTGATGAAAAATTCAAATTCTCTATCATGTTTAGATAAAGGTAGTCCCTAGGTAGAACTGGGTATAACAGAATCAAAGGGAAGCCAGCTTATATATGCAAAGTCACCATTTATCCCTCTACTAACAGTAAAAAGGCAATGTCCTACCTTGAAAGGACAGGACAAGGCTTCCGATCACATTCTTCCAAAAAGAACATTTAAAATGGAAGAACAGATAATCAGGTTTGTCAAGACAAATGCATCCTAAGTAAACAGAGAACCTAACAGAACCCAGAATTTTACCAAATTATACAAGGTCTTTCCCACTTAATGCAAAAAAAAGGAAATAAACATTAAATATTTAAAATCTCCTGGACTATTACAAAAGGGGATTTGAGAAACAATCTACTTTTATAAGTAAGGAAACTGAAAACCATACTAAAGACTGATATTAACTAATTCACACAACCACCTAGTGCCAGCCGAGAAACACCAGCCTGGGCTAAGTAGAAACCTCCAAAGCAAAGGACTATGGAAAATTTCAGAGCTGTGGCAATGCCGAACAACTGCAGGCAGGGCATAATGACACTTCAACAGAGAACACTGTTGAATTACTTAGTAGGCAACCTAATTGATTTTCCAAGAAACTCTTCCATGCTTTCCATTTGTGTACTATATGTCTGGGCCCCAAGGTTAAATCTGCAGAGTGCTCAGATTTTCCTCCCCAATCATACTAAGAATGAAGTCTCGTATGACAAGCTAAAAAAGAGGTTACTTTGCCTTGGGGAGGAGTACTAAAAAAGAACTTAACGAGAATTCTATACCACTATTTCCCAACGAGAAGAAATGTTCCTGGTAAAGAAATGTCAAGGAAAGATCACATCAAGAAAGAGACTCTTCCGGACAGAGTTAAAAACAAAACCCATGTAGTACCTGGCAAGGCTAAAACTGATGCCTAACGAGAAAGAACTCAGCAGAGGAGACTATAAACTAATGTCTTAGACTTGATTGGGAAGGTGACTTCTATGCTATATCCAGCCATTACACAGGAAGTAAGAACCCAATCCCAAGAAGATACTGACTCGTGTCCAGTCTCTGGATCTATGGCATGAACTAACAGGCATTGACCTAACTAAACCTTAGTTCTCCGCTCCACTTCCCTCCCACCCAGAAGGAACCTCCTTTCATCATCATGCATCAACTTGGCCTTGGGAAGAAATGGGGAACATGACAACAGTATACAAATATCTGAGGAGCTTTAGAGGGTAGAGGCTCATTCTGTGTAAACTCAGAGGGCAAAACTAAAAGCAGCTATCAATGAGGAGAAAGCCAATTTCAGTTCAATCCAACCAGGCCCACGCCCCCTTCCATGACTGGATTAACTCCTACTTAATCTTCAAAACCCAGCTGACACATCTGCTCCTCTGGGGAATTTTCCCTACTTTGCCCTGGTGTCCCTCCCAGGTAGGCTGAGTCCTGTGCTTTCTTGTCAGGACCTATCACTCCGCCACAACCATCCCTCCCACTCCAACAGGACTCCTGGAGGGCAAGGACTTCTGGTTTCTCCTTATCATTACAACCTCTGGACTCACAAAAGGACTGCCCAAGACAAATCTTTACCAGCTGGTTAAGAAAAGAAGGAAATAAGGAAGGGGGAGAGAGAAATCAAACACAAAGGGAAGTATTCTACTGGATAATGCCTGGGACCTCTCCCTTAATGTAGTGGTTTCAAATTCATTTCTTTGTTAAGTAATCTTAAGCAGAAAGCTAACAGACAAAACAGGAAAAAAAAAATGGAGGTGCTAATTATTCTAATCAATACAAACCAGAGATGACATAACGTTCATCAGTAAGGAATTAAGGTGCTGAGAAAAGTGTCACACAGATCTATATGGACTGAGAGCGGGGAGACAGACAAAGTATGTTGACGGGTAAGAGACTGCACAGCATGATGCAGATGATTCCGTTCTGTAAATTTCCAGTAAAACTATCTTTGTGTGCCTATAGAAAACACACCAAACTACTGAAGAGTGATATTCCTGGGGAGCAGAACTAGGATGAGAGTTGTTTCATATTTACCTCTCACACTGGATTTACTTACAAAATTACCATGTTACTTTTAAAACTTAAAAACCAGAAAACTGGATATTCACATGCAAAATAACTGAACTCAGACTCTTAGTCTACAAATATTAATTCAAAATGGATCAAAGATTTAAATGTAATAGTTAAAATTCTAAGACATGTAGAAGAAAACAGAGAGGAAGGACACTGGATGGGTGATGCTGAATTTGGCAATGATCTCCTGGGTGTCACACCAAAAGTCGAAGTAACAGAAGAAAACAGGTAAGGCGAACTTGATCAAACCTGAAAACTTCTGAGCAGCAGAGGATGGCATCCACACAATGAAAAGGCAGCTCAGAGAATGGGAGAAAATATTTGCAAATCAAACATCTGATAAAGGATTAATACCCAGACCATATAAAGAACCTACATAACTCAATGACAAAAAACACACAATCCAATTAAAAGACAGCTGAAGACTCAAAGACACATTTCCCCAAAGACAATAAATGGCCAACAAGCACATTGTTGTTCATCACTAATTAGGGAAATACTTCACAACCATCAGGATGACTGCAATCAAAGAAACAGAACATAACAGGCACTGGCAAAGATGTAGAGAAATGAGAACCCTATGCACCACCGGTGAGCGTGTAAAATGGAGCAGCTGCTGTGGAAAACAAGGCAGTTCTTGAAGAAGTTAAACAGAATTACTACATGATGAAGCAATTCTACTTCTAGATATATAGCCCAAAGAACTTAAAGTAAGAACTTGGACAGCTGTGCCCTGTATTCCAAGCAGCATTACTGGATGTGAGGGCCATCTGGCTGCAATACCTGTCACCCCACTGTTCTCCAGGATGATCTGGCTGGTGTGGCAGGCTGTATGCCTGTCTCCTCCCTCCTCCCTCCCACACTGTGCAGTCCTCCTGAGGCCGTGTGCCTGGCCATAGAGGACAACTTTCTCCAACAGATCAGGATCGTCCTCTGTCCTTCGATCAAGGGTATACGGTGGCACTCCCTTGCTAGAGGCTCCAAACAAGCTCTCAAGGTCCACAGCAGCATAACCACAATAGCCAAAAGGTGGAAATGACCGAAGTATGCATCACCAGATGAATACAGAATATGGTATGTACACAGAATGGAATATTAACTCAGTTTTAAAGGGAAATTCTGGCACATAACACAACACAGATGAGCTCTGAAAACATGCTAAGTTAAATAACCCAGTCACAAAAGGACAAATACAGTGATTCCACTTCTATGTAATAGTACTCAGAGTAGTTGAATCCATAGACACAGAAAGAAAATGTGGGTTGCAAGGGATCAAGGGGACAGCAAAATGGGTAGTGTAGTCTTTGGTGGGCATAGTTTCAGTTTGGGAAGATGAGAAGGTTCTGGAGATGGACTTTGGTGACAGGTGCTCAACACTGTGAATGTACTTAACAAACCAGAACATAAAAACGGTTAAGATGCTACACTGTTCCTTATTTTACCACCATTTTTAACAATTTAAAAACTGCTACCACCTTTAAAAAGCAATCAGCCCTGGTAAAAGGGAATGGCACAGCACTCTGAGACATTATCCAGCTGTGCTCCACAAACCAGTCTGAAAACCACATTTAGAAGTGAGAAAAATGAACACTGGCTCAGACTATTTTAAAATCAGATCCATGCTCCTAGTCACAAAACCCATCTTCATGAACAAAATACCTTTGCTTCCTCTGCCAGCTTCTTCTCTTCATCCATCTCTTCCATCTTTGCCGAATCTTCACTTTGGAGTTTTCTTCTCTTTTGCTTGGGAGCCATGAAGCCCTGGAGAAACTTCTTTATGACACTGGCTTGTAGGGCAATCACACACTCACCAAAATCCTTCAGTTTCTCTAATGAGATCACCTATAGGCAATGACAAAAACAACAGAATGACTGAAAGGCCAAGATGACAGGAAACTATCCTCCCCTCCCCACACTCAGATTTTGGTCATCTCTGTGCACTACTCTTACTTGATGTGGATTGTGGGGGGAAGCTAATTTTAAGCACAATCAGTGGCAAGTCCCTACCAGTTTCAGTGTTACTGGGAAAGTTTATCCAAAATCAACTTCACTGGGGGTTTTTCTACAGGTTAAAGGCCTTTTACTGAAGCTAACCCCTCACAACATAAATTTACCTTTGTCCTCAGTTCGATGAGTGGTTTATACATTTTTTTTTTTAAGAATTTTTTTTTTTTAATTTATTTGACAGAGAGAAACACAGCTAGAGAGGGAACACAAGCAGAGGGAGTGAGAGGGAGAAGCAGGCTTCCCGCCTAGCAGGGAGCCCGATGCAGGGCTCGATCCTGGGTCTCCGGGATCATGACCTGAGCTGAAGGCAGTCACTTAACCAACTGAGCCACCCAGGTGCCCCAGTTTATACATTTAAAAGCAGCTGACTACTTCCATTTCCCCAGCAATGAGACCCATGGGATACTGAAACTTGCTCTACTTAATTAAGGAAGTTAGGGAGCTCATTCATTCACTCAGCAACTGAGTGTTTACTACGTGCAAACTACAGACTCAGGGTAAAGAAAAACTGAGAAGGAAAATAAACATTTACTGACCCACTAGCTTACAAACTATAAACCAGGTAATACACTTTCCATACTTGGTGTGATCTAAGCCTCACATTTATTTTATGGATAAGGACAGAAACTAAATCACTTTGATCCAAATCATACTCTTGAATGAACACTAGCTTCTCAGTCACGCAAAACACATCAATTAAAAAAATACCATTTTATAACTGCAAAGAGAAACAAAGAATGATGATAACCCAATGTCAGCAAGGTGTGAGCCTGGGTTTGGCACAAAGTAGGCAACTGATAAATATCTGCTAAATAAACAAAAAGGGCACCTGGGTGGCTCAGCTGGTTAAGTGACTGCTTTGGGCACAGGTCATGATCCCCTTCTCATGCTCTCTAACTAAACTCTTTAAATAAATAAATGAATACTGTATTTGAAAAGCAAAAAACTTAGTGTTGAATAATTCTTTTAAAAAATCATTAGAACAACAAAGAGATTTAAATCCTTTTTCCCACAAACTGTACCATGAGTTCATAACTAAACTTGTTAGGAAAAAGGCTGGAGGGGGGCACCTGGGTGGCTCAGTTGGTTGGGCGACTGCCTTCGGCTCAGGTCATGATCCTGGAGTCACAGGATCGAGTCCCACATCGAGCTTCCTGCTCGGCGGGAAGCCTGCTTCTCCTCTCTCACTCCCCCCTGCTTGTGTTCCCTCTCTGACTGTGTTTCTCTCTGTCAAATAAGTAAAATCTTTAAAAAAAAAAAAAAAAGAAAAGAAAAGAAAAGAAAAGAAAAGAAAAAGGCTGGGGGCGCCTGGCTGGCTCACTTGGTAGAGCATGCAACTCTGGATCTCAGGAGTGTGAGTGTGAGTCCCGTGAGATTACTTTCAAAAAATAAATAAATAATAAAAAAGGACAAACAGAAAGCTATATATTTAAGATACACATATGCTAATTTTAATAGGAAAGAAACAGAAATACAAAAGTCTTAACAGTAAAAGATTTATCCTATCAACTTCATGGGTTATTTTATGTACCCCAAAGTGATACAAAGGCTGAAAGAGGGGCGCCTGGGTGGCTCTGTGGTTAAGCCTCTGCCTTCAGCTCAGGACTCTGGGATCGAGCCCCATATCCGGCTCGCTGCTTGGCAGGAAGCCTGCTTCTCCCTCTTTCACTCCCCCTGCTTGTGTTCCCTCTCTAGCTGTGTTTTTCTCTGTCAAATAAATAAATAAAATCTTAAAAAAAAAAAAAGAAAAGAAAAGAAAAGCATTTTGGGGTTCCTGGCTGGCTCAGTCAGTGGAGCCTGAGACTTGTTCTCAGGGTTGGGGGGTTTGAGCCCTAAGCTGGATGTAGAGATTACTTAAAAATGAAATCTTAGGGGCTCAGCTGATTAAGTGTCTGACTTCAAGTCAGATCATGATCTCAGTGTCCTGGGATCAGTCCTGTGTTGGGCTCCCTGCTCAGTGGGGAGTCTGTTTGTCCCTCTCCCTTGCCCCTCCCTACTGCTTGTGCTCGCTTGCACTCTCTCTCAAATAAATAAAATCTTTAAAAAAAAAAGTAAAATAAAATCTTAAAAAAGAAACAGAAAAGCTCTTTTGAACAAAGGACCTAAGTCAATGATTAGATTTTTCTCGATATCAAAGGAAGAATATCAAATGTACATGGAGAATTTTTGGTTCCACAGGTCTTTCAAAACAAACCCACACATGATTTCCAGGGTCACCTACGGAAGTCAAGAATATCAGGGAATAATTCCAAATTGAGTTTCCAAACTTCCTAAGGGTAGTTGCTTATGTTCTTACCCGAGCTTCAAATTCCGATGTTTCTTCCACATAGCCAAGTCCCCCTTTTTGTAACCTTGTGGCAACTTCAATGAGATCACTACGAAGAAAGTTTAAAAGCTCCTGGTTGCCATCACAGGATTTTAGACCCAAATTTGGCTTCCGCGCCAGATGAATAGAATGAATGATGTCCTGGTACCTAGAAAAGTTGGGGGGTGGGGAGGGAAAATAAAGTAACCCTGAATGACAGGTCTCATTTCTAGAAGACTTACCTATATCTTCATTTCTCCTTGGTGATTTCTTCAGTTTTGTGTTTCTTGTACAAATTTTCAAATCTGTCTTATTCGTGATTCATTTGAAAAACACACTTCCTTTTTTTGGTATTTGATAATCCCAGTACCTTAAGTATCCTGCTCTCATTCATGGTTTCTGGTCTGTGTTTTTTTGTTTTTTTGTTTTTTACCTTTTTACCATGAGTTTCTCAGGATTTTATCTTGGAAGTTCTGTGAGGCCTGGTTTGAAGCTGTGCTCCTCCAGAAAGAATAAACACTTGATCATGTCAGCTACCAGGCAATGCTACCAACGTGAGACAACTTTAAATCACATGCCCAGAATGCCTCATAACACAGTAAAAACGTGTTAACTCTACACAAGGACTTCAAGTTCACTCTCAAAAGATTAGATTAACAAGCTGGGAAAAAAAAAGATTAACCAGTTGAGGTCCCAGCAATAGACTCTGGTGAGACCATAAGCTTCACTGTTAGCTTCTCCCAACAAAATGAAAACTAGAGCTTGGGCACCTGGGTGGCTCAGTGGGTTAAAGCCTCTGCCTTCTGTTCAGGTCATGATCTCAGGGTCCTGGGATGGAGGCCCACATCAGGCCCTCTGCTCTGCGGGGAACATGCTTCCTCCCCTCTCTGCCTGCCTCTCTACCTACTTGTGATCTCTCTGTCAAATAAATGAATAAAGTCTCTAAAAATAAATAAATAAACCAGAGCTCAAGGTCATCTCAGCTGAAATATACTAAGTTCCCATTTCATTCATAATAAGCATTTTTAGTATTATTTTCCCCTGACTACAACAATTTCATTCTGTCCTACTGGTTTTCTTGCAAAGGATTTCTCTTTCCTTGCTTTCTAGAATTACCTTTATTTTCTTCTTTGACCTTATCTAGCAATATATTTAACTGACAGTTAAGATCTTTCTGGACATCTAATTTTATTACAATCTGCTCAGAGAACATATACTGAAACTGTACTTTTAAAATCTGTTGAGGGTGCCTGGGTGGCTAAGTGGGTTAAAGCCTTTGCCTTCAATTCAGGTCATGATCTCAGGGTCCTGGGATCGAGGCCCGCCATCGGGCTCTCTGCTCAGCAGGGAGCCTGCTTCCTCCTCTTTCTCTGCCTGCCTCTCTGCCTACTTGTGATCTCTCTGTCAAATGAATAAACAAAATCTTAAAAAAAAAAGTTATTAAAATCTGTTGAGATTTCTTTTGTGGCTAAGTATATGATTAATTTTTATAAATGTTCAATGGATAGAAAAAGCATCACTTGTTTCCAACTGGCTTAGTATCATTTTGTTTTTAAATTCCTTTATTGAGGGGCATCTAGGTGGCTCAGTCAGTTAAGCGTCTGCTTTAGCTTGGGTCATGATCCTGGAGTCCCACAATCGAGCCCCCTGCATCAGGCTTCCTGCTCAGACAAGAGTCAGTTTCTCTCTCTCTCTGCCCTCACCCAGCTTGAGTCCGCTTCTCCCTCTGCTCCTTATCTAGCTTGTGCTCTCTCTCAAATAAAATCTTAATAAAAAATTCCTTTCTCTATCGAAATGAGTAACTGAGTCCACACGCTGTAATTTATATCCTTCATCACTTGTTTTCTTGTAAAAAGCATATATAATTGTTTTATAAATGTGAACTTCAAATGGTCTGTGATACATTATCCTATCCCCTTGGCAATCCAAAGGAAATACAAATAACCACCACCAAGATAACAGATAAATAAAGTAGAATCATAAAGACTATACAAATTCTCAGAATCGTATATAGAAAGGAAAATGACAGAGTTTGGTTGTAAAAATCAAGGATGGAACCTGAAACTACCAGTAGATTGTATGTCAACTATACTTCAATTAAACACAAAACAAAAATAATACAAAATGTGGATGGTTCTTCAGTAAAATAATGCTAAGGAAGGAACATTAATTCTCAAAGATTACATATGCTTGATAGCCTTTAAAAAGTTCAAAACCAGCAAAGCAAGATATGAGTTTGGGTTTTTATTAATGCTCAATAAAACCAAAGTTTAACTTTTGTTTTTAACCCTGACAATCAAATATTTTAACAAAGGTAACATCACAGAACCATATTCCTTTGTGGTTGGGTGTACTGACATTTTCCGTTGTCTTGCTTAATTTACCTATTCATATCCATATTAAGACATCATGATTCGGAATACAATTTTAATTCAATTATGCATTACGTAATGGACTAAAACCAGTATCATGTACCCATCCATTATCACTCACAAAAGTCTAAAAAAGTTGCAACTGTATACTAAATGATATATTTCTTCTTTCTTCAATCAAACCAATCAAATTCAACTACGAAAGCATGCAGTCAGATACTAAAGATGGCCTTAAGCCAAAACCTTTTCCTGGCTTTGAAAGGATTGCTGCCTAGAACAGGGAGGACACTAACAAATCTAGATGTAGACAATATTTGTTTTGGAGGGTTTTTAAAGATATAATTCACATAATTAAACTCACCATTTTAAAAAGCATACATTTACAGTGGCATTAATGTTGTAGAACCATCAAAACTACCTAATTCCAAAACCTTCATCACCCCAGGAAGAAACCCCATACCTGTGAGCAATTCTCCCCTTCCTCCTGGAAACCACAAGTCTACCTTTCTTTTTGTCCCTGTGGATTTGCCTACTCTGAAAGTCTTACAGAACTGGAATTACATTGGGGACACCCGGGTGGCTCAGTCAGCTGAGCATCTACCTTTGGATCAGGTTATGATCCTAGAGTCCTGGTATGGAGCCCTGCACTGGGTTCCCTGCTCAGTGGGGAGACTGCTTCTCCCTCTGTCCTTGCCCTTCTCCTACTCACCCCCACTCATGCTCATTCTCTCTCTGCATTCTCTCTCTCAAATAAAAATAAATAAATAAATAAAAAGAATCATACAATATGGGCCTTTTGTCTAGCTTCTTTGATTCAGCCTATTTTTTTTAGTTTCAGCCCTATTATAGCTATAGCATGTATCAGTACTTTGTTCCATTTTGTGGCTGAATTTATGGATATGCCACATTTTGTTTATCCAACAGCTGATGGACATTTAGGCTGTTTTCATTTTCTGGCTATTTCAAATACTGACAATACTTCTCAATACCAACTGCTATGGAACTCCCTTTGCAAGGTTGCCTAACTATAATGAGGATCTCAGTTCAGCGCATGACATACATTAATCCGTGAACAATCCTGCTATGCTGTATATACATGGTTTAAAAATATGCTTTTTCAAATAAGCATGAGTCAAGAAAATACCAAGCAATAAGAACATAAAAGGGTTACACTTTTTAAATATTTACTTTTATTGCTTTTATGGATAAACAAATAACAAGAAAAGCTGTGTAAAGAAAGATGAAAACCCTTACCTCTTCTCGAGTCTCTCTTTAAGTTGACTTTCTCTTATTCCCTGAGGGTGAAGGCAATTTAGCAACTCATCCAGTTCCTTCTGACTATCACATAAAAACCTGCAAGGAGCAACACAGAATGAGTAACTCTGAAAAATAATCAAATACTGAGAGAGGGATCTAAGATTGTTGGTGGAAGTTGGGCGAACAGAATTCCAAACTTGCTCACAAGCAGAACAAGTAATTTATTATTTCACTGAGGCTTAATGCTAACTGTATCCTAGAATACCAGAGCCAATGTTTCCTACTAAAATAAGAGACAAAAAAGACAAAAAAATAAAATGAGACAAATTTTGTTAACTGACACTTGTCCATATACCTTAAAAGATAAGCCTGTATCCAAAAATAAAAGATAAAAGGTCATTAAACCAGAAGCAATCATGAGCAAACAGTTAATGCAATCACAAAATAAAGGTGACCCACTCAAAACCTAGTTCCCTGCCTAAAAGAGAACTGACATAAAAGCAAATCAATGGCTACGTATACAATTTATACAATTTAATCTTTAATTAATAAAGATGAAAATCCTACATCTATTCCCAGACTCAAAAGCACTTCCAATGCAATGTAATATCTATCCCAGAACATATACAAAGTTACATTATAATGGGGAAATAAAATTCCAAAGCTTAGAATATATTATCAAAAAAAAAAAAAAAAAAATCAAGCCTGCTTTTTTAAAGCAGTGGGTTTATATATCCAAGAAATCAAAATCATACAACATAACCTTAACAGATAATCACTGGTGTCACTATATTAAGTACTTTCATAACGTGAAAAAGAAAAAAGAAAGAGCAACCCAATGAATGCTCACATTACCATAGATTCTGGCCTTGTTTGGGTATGGTGGTCTCTACAGCAACTTCTGCTGCTGGTCCAGGTTGTGTGTTCATGCTTGCATTTTTGCCTAGGTTTGCTTTTTTACCTACAAAAAAATTTAAACATTAGGTTAACACAGTAAATACCCAATTCTGCATTTCAAACCTAAGCAGGACACAGTGCCAAATCCAACAACTAATAACACAGATGCTGCCTATTAAATACATCCAGTGTACAGCAGGTGCTAATTTCTCTTAAATAGCTTGCACACAGCACATTATTTGAGATACTTGCTCTCTACGCAGCTGAACAGTTGCACAGTTCAAAGTTTAGAGTTATCACAACTTAGAATGGAGCAGGATGACTGAATAACACTATACCAAAGCAAATAATCCATTTACTCTTTGTACATGAGGTTTAGCACAAAGGCATTTATAGTAAAGTAGCGACAAATGAAACATACAAGCTACTATAAATTACCCCTGAAGGCTTCCAAATGTCAAACATGAGCTTTTTTCTAAGCCAGCTCTGACATACTACAAGGACATGAAAGATCTTAGCTAATCTCTAAGGCCTCACCTAACCCTGTAACTGGTTCTGTCCCCTGCTCCCATTCATCTCCCATTTAACCTGTCACACTTCCCTGCACTACAAACACATCACCCTATTAGTCTTCTGAGTCACGTGATTTTGAGACACCCAGCCATACTGGAATGAGAACATGAGTAACAATATCCACCAGGATGCACTAAAAGTGAAGGGATGGAATGCCCATCTTCTCTTGGGGGCTAGAACTATGGAGACCTGATTTCTAAGGACACCCATTAAACTTCTGAAAAACATCATAAAATCAGTCTCTCCTCTTGCTGGAAACACTCTCTCAGGTCTAAACATCCTGACTGTACGTTTACTGCTCTCAAACATAGCTGCCCTCAGGTATGTATTTACAAAGTCTACCAAAACTGGATTTTTCTACTGAAGTGCTACAATCTAACACTTAATATTATTAACACAAGATGAAAAGGCCTTCACGGTGAAACTTTGGGCTACATATTAATTTCCTTATTTAACAATTTTGTAAGTTTTAAGTTTGGGTTATGAGTGTCTCTAAAATGAAGGAAAACTGCCTTTAAAAAGATTTCTTAAAGAAACATGACAATCTAATACTTGAGAAGCAATTTTCACTAGGTCACAGAAAGCAGAGCTAGAAGGAAGCTTGCAGATCATTAAACCCAGTGTTCTCCACAGGGAGGCAGGCTGCCTCCCAGGGGACATGTGGCAATGCCCAGAGACACACCTGTTCGTCACTATTAGCATCCCTGGCCTCAAGGATCATGACCTGAGCCGAAGGCAGATGCTTAATGACTGAGCCACCCAGGCACCCCTTCTTTTTAATTTCTTTCTTGAAACATTACACCTATAGACATTGCAAATATTACACATAATGTATGTTTAATGTATGTATGTCCCTCAAAAATATATATATGCATTTATAAAATTATACTTGTGTATTCATTTTACAAAATGAGCACACCCACCTAACTAGAACCCAGGCCAAGAAAAGGAACATCAGTGCCCCTTTAAGACCCTTTCTCAGTCATGTATTTTTAGTTATTTGCTGCAATTCCCCCTCACTAGAATTTTAGTTAAATGACATACAAGACTTCACCTGTCTTATTTCTATCTTGTATCACAAAACACGAGATGGTTGGTACACGAGATGCTCCATACATACTGAATAAATAAATTCTGAGACTGTCTTCTTGGCCCTTTACCTCAATTCTAGCCATTAAGATACCTATAGAGAGAATTCCATTTTTATACTACTTGTATAAAATCTAATACCCAGAGGGGTGCCTGGGTAGCTCAGTCGTTAAGCATCTGCCTTCAGCTCAGGTCATGATCCCAGAATCCTGGGATCCAGCCCCATATCAGGTTCCCTGCTCAGTGGGAAGCTTGCTTCTCCCTCTCCCATTCCCCCTGCTTATATACTCTCTCTTGCTGTCTGTCAAATAAACAAAATCTTTGAAAAAAAAAATCGAATACCCAAATATCCTAATAATCAAGCTTTTATCTTTTCACACTACACCTAGAACAAAGCTCATAATCAAATATTAGTTTCCTTCCTTCTTCAATGCATTTCATATCCTCCCACCCCACTCATCTATCTAAGGACAAAATAAATTTTGTATATGGAAAAAGTGACCAAGGAAAGACAGTCCTTAATAATGATTCTACTTGAGCAGGGTAAAAGAACTGATATACATACTACGGGGACAGTAATCCTCATCAGGAGAGTCTGCACGGTCTTTTCGGTGATTGAATCTATAGTCGATGCTGTCATGCACCCAGCCTTTTTCAATGAACAATCCTGGAACTTCATCTGAGAAGAGCCAGTACCTATAATCACAACCATATGTTAATAAAATAATAACAGATCATGAGCATGGGATGACTTTACTGTTGGGGGAGATGATTACAGAGTATCACTGAATATTCAGACCTATACAAATGATAAAGGCACCCAACACCAACATCTTTAAAATCCGAGGTTCACTTCATATCTGTAATTTTGTAACTTCTAGTATTTCTCTATTTTAGGTTCCACACAAAGTACACGTAAAATATATTATCATTTCTAATGACCTCAATTTGGATTATGTTTCATAACAATTTAGGCTTCCTATAAGTGGCATCTTCAAGAACAGGGTTATGTCTTTTTTTTTTTTTTTTAAAGAACAGGGTTCTGGGCACCTGGGTGGCTCAGCTGGTTAAGAAACTGCCTTCAGGGGGGCACCTGGGTGGCTCAGTGGTTAAGCCTCTGCCTTCAGCTCAGGTCATGATCCCAGAGTCCCGCGACCAAGCCCCGCATTGGCTGCCTGCTTGGTGGGAAGCCTGCTTCTCCCTTTCTCACTCCCACTGCTTGTGTTCCCTGTCTGGCTGTGTTTGTCTCTATCAAATAAAATCTTTAAAAAAAGAAAAAAAAAAAGAAAAAAAAACTGCCTTCGGATCAGGTCATGATCTCGGAGTCCTGGGATGGAATCCCACATCAGGCTCCCTGCACTGCAGGAATTCTGCTTCTCCCTCTGACCTTCCCCCTCTCGTGCTTTCTCTCTCAAATAAATAAATAAAAATCTTAAACAAACAAACAAAAAGAACAGAGCTGTGTCTTACTTAACTTTGTAACTCTAGTATGTGGCACAGAAAACATTTAATATGCAATGAGTAACGGTTTCCAAAATCCATGAACAGAATAGCTTGTCTATTCTAAGTACTTTACAGTTTCATAACTAGAAACAATATAATAAATCTAAAAGATGACAAAAATCAGTCTAACAAGTTACCTGTTATGGTTTCGATCTGTACCAATAGGAGTCCTACGCATGACTAGCTTTGCCTTGGCAATTCCTTCCTGGAAAGCCTTCTCAGCAGCTGCTTTGTGCTTTCGTATTCGTTCTTCTTCAGCTTCACGTTCTAGTTTCACTGGTAAAGATCAAAAGAATCAGCCAGATTTTTTTCCTACTAAATTATACTCTTACAAGTTAAGTAAGATACAGAATACAAAGTATAAAGGAGGGCCTAAATGACTCAGTCATTAAGCATCTGCCTTCGGCTCAGGTCATGATCCTGGAGTCCGGGGTCAAGCCCCGCATCAGGCTCCCTGCATGGCGGGAAGCCTGCTTCTGCCTTCTCTCACTCCCCCTGCTGCATTCTCTTTCTAGCTGTGTTTCTATCAAATGAATAAATAAAATCTTTAAAAACAAAAAAAGTACAAAGGAGATATCCATCAAATCTCAGTTTCCTTCTAATTCTGATGTTTTAAAAAATGACATGCTGTAAGGCAGCAAATTTTCTTTCTCTCTCTTTCTCTCTCTCATTTTAAATATTTATCTATTTGAGAGACAGAGCATGAGCTGGAGGGAGAGGAGTGGAGAGAGACAATCTGAAGCAGACTCTCCATTGGGCTCACAGCCCAATGCAGGACCCAATCTCATGACCATGAAATCATAACCTGAGATCACGACCTGAGCCCAAACCAAGAGCCAGCTGCTCAACCAACTGAGCCACCCAGGGAACCTATAAGGCAACAATTTCGACCTAATCCTATGTCCTTTGAATTCTGGTCATGCCGCAGTCATCAACTCAATGCAAATTCTTTTCTCTCCAAAATTTAAGTTATTAATTTTAATAATTAAATTAGATTAGTTTTATTAAGTGGAACCTTAAAACAGTCCTTAAGGGGCACCCAGGTGGTTCAGTCAGGTGAGCATCTGCCTTTGGCTTAGGTCACAATCCCAGGGTCATGGGATTGGCCTGAGTCAGACTCCCTGCTCAGTCCTTTCCCCCTAACCCTCTGCTGTGCTCTCACTCTGCTCTCTCAAATAAATAAAATCTTAAAAAAAAAAAAAAAAAAGTTTTTATAAATGGAATTAATTGATCCTCAAAATGTTCAGAATGAATAAAACCAGAATAGCTATTTCTTTTTTCCCAGAGAGGGAACACAAGCAGGGGGAGTGAGAGAGGGAGAAGCAGGCTTCCCGCCGATCAGGCAGCCTGATGTGGGGCTCGATCCCAAGTCTCCGGGATCATGACCTGAGCCGAAGGCAGTCACTTAACCAACTGAGCCACCCAGGCGCCCCCAGAATAGCTGTTTCAAAATAAAATCTGTTTCAGTCCTGAGGAATTTAATTGTAATTCAGCTTATTAGCCTTGGTGACAAGAAAAAAGACCTGAGAGCAAAGGCAGGCAATAACCTGTGCATAAAAGCAATCACTACATTCTGAATACCATCTGGGGAGTTACTCAGCAAATGACTACTATTAATGATGAGAAAAGGGAGGGGGTGTGCCTGGGTGGCTCATGTTAAGCATCTGACTCTTGGCTCAGTTCGGGTTGTGAATTGAGCCCTGTGTCGATTCTCTGTGCTTGAGATTCTCTCTCCACCTCTGTCCCTACCCATGCTTGTGCGATCTAAAGTAAAAAAGTTTTTGATCTATTTTTTATCTATTTATTATCTTACCTATTTATTTCTGACCATTCATTATATGGGTTTATTTCACCCAGACAGAAATTCCTCTCAACAAGAACAGCCCAGTAATCTTGCTTTTAAGTTTTTCCATAACTAAAAAATTTTGAAACAGCACTACTACTTAAAATACCACAATGCATGACACTGTTCTTCTACTAATGAGAACATCTACATTATGGTGAGAATCTGGAAAATACATCAGTCTAAAGATGCTACTTTAAAAATTAGGACAAATCTCATTTATTTAAAACCAACATGATACTCATTACCTTTAACAAAGATTGTTCTCCTGAATGGAATGTATGTTTGCAACAGTGATTAGAGTAAAAATCATTACAAAGCTAAACAATACAAACAGTAGTGGCCAAATCACAATTAAGGAAAAGCTCTTTCTCCTCTGGCCACAAGCAAACAAAAACCACCTAGGGCAAGTCATCAAAAGACCAAACTTGGGGCGCCTGGGTGGCTCAGTTGGTTAAGCGACTGCCTTCGGCTCAGGTCATGATCCCAGAGACCCGGGATCGAGCCCCACATCAGGCTCCCTGCTCGGTGGGAAGCCTGCTTCTCCCTCTCTCGCTCCCCCTGCTTGTGTTCCCTCTCTGGCTGTGTTTCTCTCTGTCAAATAAATAAATAAACAAATCTTTAAAAAAAAAAAAAAAAGACCAAACTTGGTTCCAGAGGTCACACCACTGAACTAGATACTGAATGACCTGAATGGACTTTCGCAAAATATTAACATTCTTTGTCCCTTATTTGTTTGTATCAATTTAAAAGCATCATATGGCCTTTCCTTTGTCCTATGTTAAGATAAATACCACACACAGAAGAACACTTCAGAAACTCAAGAAGTCATTACATTTCATGTAAAACACAGCTGCAGTGTGATATATACACAAAGTTAAACATGCTATTTTACTTGGAATGCAATATACGGTCTTTAAAACTGTAAAGTATGTATATACAAATGCACAGTGTACTTACATCTACATGAAAATATTTTCAGTGCCCTTAGGTAGTGTAAACTACAATCTGTTTTAAAAGAAATTAGTATAGGGGCACCTGGGTGGCTCAAAGGGTTAAGTGCCTCTGCCTTCAGCTCAGGTCCTGATCTCAGGGTCCTGGGACTGAACCCCAGATCTGGCTCTCCACTCAGCAGGGAGCCTGCTTCCTCTTCTTTCTCTGCCTGCCTCTCTGCCTACCTGTGATCTGTCAGATAAATAAGGAACATCTTAAATAAATAAAAGAAATTATATATTCATGAAAGAACTACTAAAGTTATTTCTAGGTTCTCTAGGGTCCAACTTTGACAACTAATGTTTTTTACCATCCTCACTTTATAAGCTGGAAATGCTGATATGGTTGGAGTGACCAAAATAATAGCAGTGACCAAAATAATTCAAAGACCATAAACCCCAAAAAACTTAAGAAGCTTACTGTGGGTAACAGCAACTCTGAAACTAAGTTTGTGTACACAGTAAGACTCATCAAATAAGTAAATACTGGTATTGACAGGTGCTAAGGTTTTCATGATTCATGAAAGGAAAGACAAACACAGAATGAGGGATGGCAAAGCAGAACCCATGAGTGGTATTCAGACATAAAAGGAAATGAGGTATTGACACATGCTACAACATGGATGAACCTGAAAACATTGTATTTAGTGAAAGAAGCCAGACACAAAAGACCATGAATTTACTATGATTCCATTTATATGGTATGTGAGAACTAGCAAATCTGAATTTGGAGGGTTTGTTTTTGAGAAGAAGAGTGTGGTCTAAAACTGTGATGAAAGTTGCACATATCTGCGAATATATTAAAAAATAATGAGTGTATGTTATAAATAGAGAAGCTGTTGGGGTGCCTGGGTGGCTCAGTTGGTTGAGCGACTGCCTTAGGCTCAGGTCGTGATCCCGGAGACCCGGGATCGAGCCCCACATCGGGCTCCCTGCTCGACGGGAAGCCTGCTTCTCCCTCTCTCACTCCCCCTGCTTGTGTTCGCTCTCTGGCTGTATTTCTCTCTGTCAAATAAATAAAAAAATCAAAAAAAAAAAATAATAAATAAATAAATAGAGAAGCTGTATGGTATGTGAACTACTTAACAAAGCTGTTTAAAAAATGTTCAGATTTGGGGCACCTGGGGGCACAGTTGGTCAAGCATCCAACTCTTGGTTTTGGCTCAGGTTATGATCTCAGGGTCATGAGATCAAGCCCCACAACAGGCTCAGCATGGAGTCTGAGTTTCTCTTTCCCTTTCCCTCTGTCCCACCCTCCACACTTTCTCTTTCTCAAATAAATAAACCTTAAAAGAAAAAAAAAGTTCAGGGGCAACTGGGTGGCTCAGCTGCTAAGTGTCTGCCTCTGCAGAGCCTCTGCCTTCAGCTCACGTCATGATCTTAGGGTCCTGGGATCCTCTGCTCAGCAGGGAGCCTGCTTCCTCCTCTCTCTCTGCCTGCCTCTTTATTTGTGATATCTCTCTCTCTCTCTCGGTGTCAAATAAATATATAAATAAATAAATAGATAAATTTTTTAAAGCCCCAAATTTTTATTCTTAATTCATAATAAGAGAAATAATAAGGGAAAGATTAATACCTGAGACATCAACTGTGCTGAGGGGGCTTCAAATACCTTCTCATTCAATTGTTACAACAACCTTAAGGGGCACAGGAGGACACTAAGGCACGGAGAGTAACTTGCCCAGAAGATTACAATGAAGTCAGAGGTAGGGTTTGAAACCAGACCAGCAATTCCCAAGTCCTACAGTCTTTCCACTATGTCTTTTTTTTTTTTTTTTTAAATCATTTTATTTATTTGACAGAGAGAAACACAGCCAGAGAGGGAACACAAGCAGCAGGAGTGAGAGAGGGAGAAGCAGGCTTCCCACTGAGCAGGGAGCCCAATGAGGGGCTCGATCCCAAGAATCCAGGATTGTGACCTGAGCTGAAGGCAGAGGCTTAACCACTGAGCCACCCAGGCGCCCCTCTTTCCACTATGTCTACTTGTGATCTGGGTCCTTCACTAAATCCAGAGAAGGTACCACTGTCACATTAATCCAAGTCAAACCATCATTAGCCTCAGAAGGACGGCTGCACACTCCCACTAGAGTATTACACACCCAGTGCGGTCTGGGCTATGCACACCAAAATAACTGAAGTGTTATGACAAATAGAGCTTCCACCATTACCCTGGCAATTTCCTTCCTTCTACTATCTTCTAAAGGGTTTCCCTTCTGTTCTCGACACAAGATTTTACCTTTCATCTCCCTCTCCTGGATTTCACGTTCCTTCTTGGCCTGGATGGCGAGCAGCCGCCTGCTCTTCACGGCACTGATCATGTCTTCAGCCCCCAGGTCTACCTGGGGCTCAAACTTCACCACCTCTTTTTTCCTATCAGGTTTGCCTAGCCCATTCTCCTCTTTTCCATTTTCCTTATTTCTGGCTTCCATTTCTTTCCTTTTCTGTTTCTCTGCTCTCTTCTTATCATTCTCTTCCTTCAGTACAGCAAGCCGTTCTTTCCAGAGCTCTGCAGACATCTGCTGTCTGGTTTCCATGTGATCCTGCACAGAGTAAGTCATGAGGATGCGGTGGCAGAGTGCTGTCAAGATCTGGAGCTTCTCTTCTGATGTTAATTCAAAAAATTCTGAGGTCTCCAGCTTTTCTAGGAACTCATCTTGCACCTCATTGTCCTCAAATGGTGCTGAATCTTTATTGTCATCTGCGTCGGAGCCCTCACTTTCTTCCTGGACGTCAGATCTGCGCAAGCAGAGCCGCACCAGCTCTGAAACAGAATGGAGAGTCAGCGGGATTTCTGACAGCTTCATTCCCAATTCACCATAGTCTTCTGCTATTTCATCCTGTAATAAGGTCTGTAAGAGGATGACCAACACTCTATTCAGGTATAAAAAGCCGCCTTTTTCTGCACTTAAGGCTTCCATGAGGGACACAGCAGTAATGGGGTACTGAGCATCTGGTAAGAGTAGCCCAGAGTAGCAACTCAAGAACTCCACCACCATGGCCACATCCCCAAAGAGTGTGTTGGGCAGCCCTTCAGGAGTATCCACCAATCTAAATGCTGGAAGGTTTTTGCCAATTAACTCTTGGTCCTCGTACCTCTTCTGTTTTTCTAGTTTCTCAAGCATTTCTTTCTCTCTCCGCTCTTTGGCTTTCTCCTTCAACTTTTCTTTCAGCTCCTCTCGTTTCTTTTTCAAATATTCTTTGCGTTGCTCTTCAGACATAGAGGCCCACCTCTTTTTGTGCTCTAGAAGCTCAAAGCGTTTTTGAACAATACTTCGCAGCTCTTCTGGGAGACGAGCTCTATCTTCGCTAGAGAGAAGACGAGCTGTTTTGGAGATAACACAGGACAGGGCGCTCTTCTTGTCCTCCCTGTCTTTGTTCTCTTTGTAGTAGGCAATAAGGTGTAGGGCAGCAGGAGGCAGATGTTTGTGGGGTTTACTAGAGGACCTGGCTGTACCCCCAGAGTTCCGTGGGGCTCGGGTCATCTTCTGAGTGCCTTTGGCCATATCCAACAAAGTCATCTGCTTCATTTTGGTTTTAGGAGTCTTCAAGCCCTTTTTGGGAGATTTAGAATTACCTGTAGATTTCTGTCCATTAAGGATGCCTTTGCTTCTGCCCTTTGCTTTCAAAGGTTTATCACCATGTTTCCCCGATTTCTTGGCAGGTGGGCCCTTCTTAGGAATGTGAAAGTTAGCATGGAGCTTGTTGGGTGACATCATCTTCATCACTTCTTCCAAATGTTCTTCTGGAGATTTGGAATTTTTGGAGTTCTTTACTTTGAGTGGCGACCCATTCAGGGATTTCTTCAAGTGTACATGACACCATAACTTGGGATTTAGTGGTGAACTCAGAGAAGAGTTGTCTGTCTTGGATTTTTTTGAAGGCTTCCTATCTGGGGATCCAGTATTCTTCCTCTTAGTAGAAGGGTTGAGAGTCATGTACTAGAATTTAAGAACAAGAGCAAAATTAATGTAAAAAAAGCTATCTGAGGAAGCAATGTTTAAGCATCACACAGGCCCTCTTCCCCAGCTATCCAGGTAAAACTACATATTCATTTCTATCCACAGACACTATGTCTCTGCAGGAACAAAGACATGAATGTTGCATCAATACAAAATTCTCTTGATACCCAGACTTAAAAATCTATACTCTAGGGCGCCGGGGTGGCTTAATGGGTTGGGGCCTCTGCTTTCGGCTCAGGTCATGATCTCAGGGTCCTGGGATTGAGGCCCAAATCGGGCTCTCTGCTCGGCAGAGAGCCTGCTTCCCCCTCTCTCTGCCTACCTCTCTGCCAAATAAATAAATAATAAAATCTTTAAAAAAAAAATATTAAAAAAAATCTATACTCTAAAATTAGACCTTCTTGCTATAAAATTAGACCTTTTGCTATAACTGGTTTTCTGTTAATATACAGTGCTAGCAAATCTTAAACACTTTAATGAAATCTGTGCACCCCTTCCCCAGAAGCAACACACAAAAATTATGCACTCCACAGAGTGTGTCTGTGGACCCCAGACTGAGGGTATTCATCTAGATAATGGCAACATCTGAGTTAATCAAGAATTCCTCCAATTGGTAAGCCTTTAAGCCTCTGTTCCAACTCGGAGCATTATATGCTTTTAAGTAGAAAGTACACTATTTTAAGTATTTTTGTCTAAATGCAGAAGCGTATTTTATTTAAAATACCACAACAACAAAAAAATCACTGCTCACAAACAGGGAGTCTTCCTGCCCCTGGTTCCTCAAACTTCCCTTTGTTCTCTCCCCACACACCAAGAACTCATTCCCGTGAATACATTAACTAAGCCCTCTACATTCTCAATTTCATACACTTCTCTTTCATCGTCCCTCACAGCTTTCAAATTCACTGCCTCTAGTAGCCCAACTCTATAATCCTTCAATCCTGCCAGGACCTTAAAACCATTAATTCAACCACATTTTCCCCACACTCACTTCCTTGTCCTTTTAACCCGCATTATATTCCAGTCCGTTGTTATAATCAGTCTTGCATAAACCTACACTTTCCTTATCTCTCCCGCTTTTTTACTGAGCTATGCTTGGCCTGCATATGTTCAGCTTACCCATGACTGGAACAGAAGATACAAAGACAGTATGTGGTCTCGCTTTAAATTCAGAACCAGGTATCTCAAATGTATCCTTAATGCCACCCAGTAATGACATATCATCCCTTACTCCATTCACCTCCCTCTCCCCTGGACACACATCTCCTGTCTCTTCAAACCTCCACCTTGTCCCCCTCAGAGTGAGTTAATAGGCTAGAACCCAGTCAACTTGTCATAATACCACTGTTTCTGTTGAAGTGTGTGTTTAAAAAAACAAAAAAACCCAATTGCTGATTTTGGAACTTTCAAGAATGTAATTACAAAGAGAAAAGCTAAACTGCAGACTAAATGAAATACTAACCAAGCAATGAAAAGGTAAAACCAATTTCACAAAAACTCAAATGAGTGAGAGGAAAACTAGATAACCTCCAGAGGATGTGATTTCTGTTACCAAAAATAATTAAGCACAGAGGGCACTTGGAGATTTGAACCTAACGAGAGGTTTCTGAGTGGAAAGGATGAACTTCCCAGAAGCGAGGTGGAAGCAGCAGGTCACCAGGAGAGGGCACCGCAAGCAAGGAAGGAGCGACAGACAGACTACAGAAGACAAAATCGTGAGCCCCTTGAAAAAGTGAGGGAAGTACCATGGTGAAAGTAAACCTACAGAGAACACCTACACTCTTGTTGGGTGTAACCAAACAGGTATGGCAAAATTTAATAAGCTCTACTGAAATGTCAAATAAGAATTAAACAGTACGGACATAATCATCATACAAACTCACAGAACCAAGGCAGCATGAGCAGAAGAAATATGATCTGCAACAAATGAGCGGGCTATACCTAACATCCGCCTCCTGGCTAAGACTCTAACTTCAAAGGCCAATCTGCCTTTTAAGGACTACAGGCAATTACAGATTCTTATCCCTCCAGCTGGCTGTTTTTGTTCCTCAATTATCATCCTCAGTATTGGCTGCCAAAGAGGTTTCATAGTTTACAGAATATAAACAGCATCTATCCATAACTTGAGGGATACTTTCCCCAGAAGCAGAATTTCCTAGTTCTGTTTCCCCCAGAACTTCAAAATGCTAAAATGAATAAGCAAAGATGACTTATGTAGGACTCTCTCCTGATGGATAATGATGGTAGTGATACCCCAAAGAGAACAGTGTTTCAAAGATCACTCTACAAATTGTAGAAGGAGGCCTAAAGCTACCCTGGCAGAAATCAAAGACAAATATGTGCCTTCCAAAAATTGACCACCCTCTTCTACTAGCCTTGGAAAATCCTGAAGAGTACAGACTGATACTTCTTCTAATGCTCAGGATAATAGGCTATATTTAAAGCCATTCTAAAATGAAGTATCACTAAATTTTATCACTAAAAAGGGGGACTAGTGTGAGACTGTTTCATTCTTATCACCCTAAATAGGTATCTTTTAATAGGGTCTATTACAAGGACTACTTCTTAATTTACTGATTTTTTTTTCTATTTAAAAGTCACTCAGATTGTCATAAAGTTCTTTAAATTTCTTCTACTTAGAAGCATTATATTATGCAGGAATGATGTAGGAAAAAGCTGGAATGGCTCAGCCATAAGAGGGTCCAACAATGTATTTTTATTTATAAGGTGTGTGTGTTTTTTGCCAAACCACGCTGCATAGTTTTTTTCTTAAAAATGAAAGAAATTAACTCACCCAACCCCCTCCCAACAGGCCGGCTCCCCGCTTGAGCAGTCCTTCAGTAACTGGATCATCTCAGCATAGGGCATGCTGGGCAGTCACAGCCAAATGGGAGCCGGCATGGCTGGACTCAGGGGGATCTGAAAAAGTATAAAACCACTTATGTGCTAAGGGTCTCCCCTATCCCCCAGCGTAAGTAATCTACTAGAGTAGTGCACAAGAAGGGAGAAAAGAATGGACACCAAAAGAGCAGTCTATATGCAGGTTTCAGGCAAAGGCCCTTCCTAAATGCTAAGCAAGAATGAAATATTTATGAATGACTCAGCAACATGAAAGCCTTTAAGAAAAACAGAGTACACAATTCTATACCTGATTCCCTGTCACACCTGAAACAAAGAACCAACACAAATAAGGAAATCGTTGAAGATAAAAATGAAGAAACTTTTTATAGCAGCTCATTCCGATGCTAAATTTAACTTAACAGTCAGCAGAAAAAAATCCCTGGGGGCGCCTGGGTGGCTCAGTTGGTTGGGCGACTCCCTTCGGCTCAAGTTATGATGCTGGAAACCCGGGATCGAGTCCTACATCGGGCTCCCCGCTTGGCGGGAGGCCTGCTTCTACCTCTCTCACTCCCGCTGCTTGTGTTCCCTCTCTCGCTGTGTTTCTGTCAAATAAATAAATAAAATCTTTAAAAAAAAAAAAAAGAAAAAAATCCCTGAATTGGAAAACTTCAGCAATCTGTATTTTGATTCTAACTTCACTCTTATTCACCCAAGGAGCCATGGTAGGAGTTTGAAGGCAACATTCGCACAGTGGGCTCACCTCAATCTCCAGATGTCTTTTTCAGCCAATATGCAAAATATGTTGCCATAAATTAGGTTTTAAGTGCTTTTAAAGTTAACATAATTTATTTCTTAAAGTGCTTCTGCTCTAGTCTCTAACTCATAAATAAAATTCAAGAGGCAATTTAAAGAAAAAAATTTAAACCATGAACGCTTAAACATTAATTAGAAGAGTAAGAAACATCTTTAAAAATATATAATTAACATCACTAGTAATGAGACAAAATTACATCATGTGCCTTCTGATATGATTCACTAAGAAGAACACATCAATTCTGTGGCATTTCTACCCAAAATCCATAGCCTGAATATAATCACATGGAAATAACTACAAATTGAGAAGCATCACACAAAAACAACTGGCTGGGATTCTTAAAAAATGTCAAGATTTTTGAAAGACAAAGAGAAGCAGAGAGAGGGCTCCAGATCAGAGGAGATCAGTTTCCTAACAAGTCACAAAACAAGGAAACATGATACCTCACTGAATCCTACCAAAATCAAACCAGTATTTTCTTTGGCTGGGAAGTGTTGGAACAATTTTCAAAATCTGTGTAAGGACTACAGATAATAGTACTGTTTCAATGTTAACTTCCTGATTTTGCCAACTGTATTATAGTTACGTTAGACAATATCCTTGTCCTTCGGGTGCCTGTGTGGCTCAGTCAGTTAAGCATCTGACTCTTGGTTTCGGCTCTGATCATGATCTCAGGATCATGAGACTGAGTCCCAAATGGGCTATGAGCTCAGCTTGAAGTGTGCTTGAGAGTCTCTCCCTCTCTCCTGCCCCTCCTCCTGCTGGTGTTTTGCTCTCCCAAATAAATAAAATCTTGAAAAAAAAAAAAAAAAAAAGAAAATATCCTTGTCTTTAGGAGGCATATATTTAAGTGAAAGGGAATTCTCAATGGCTCAGAAAAAAATAATTTGTGTGTCTGAAAAAACAGAAAATAAAAAAACAAATGTGGTAAATGTTAATATCTGAGGAATTCATTTGAAAGTATATAGAAGAAATTCTTCACAGTAATTTGATCTACTTTTCTGTATGAAATTATTTCAAAATAATATGTTCTTAAAATGTATTAAAAACCCTACTAAATCAGTCCAAATTATGCCAGGATTCCAAAGGTCTGAAAAAGAAAGAGTAGTATTTAGGACACCTGGGTGGCTCAGATGGTTGGGCATCTGCCTTTGGCTCAGGTCATGGTTTCCAGGTCCTGGGATCGAGTTCCCGAATCGGGCCCCTGACTGGCTCAGTGAGGGGCCTGCTTTTGTCTCTCCCCACTTGTGTGCTCTGTATCCTCTCTCCCTAATGAATAAATAAAAAATCTTAAAAAAAAAAAATAAGAAAAAAAAAAGGGCGCCTGGGTGGCTCAGTTGGTTAGGCGACTGCCTTCGGCTCAGGTCATGATCCTGGAGACCGGGAACGAGTTCCACATCAGGCTCCCTGCTTGGCGGGAAGCCTGCTTCTCCCTCTCTCACTCCCCCTGCTTGTGCTCCCTCTCTGGCTGTGTTTTTCTCTCTGTCAAATAAATAAAATCTTTTTTAAAAAATTATTAAAAAAAAAAAAAAAGGCAGTATTCCAAAAGCTTCCCTACTAGGATATACCAGCCTGAAGTAAGAGTTCAAACACTGAACTGAGTAAAAAAACACTAGAGTTGCAACAGATTACCAAAGGGCAACGGGCCAAGACGGCAGATTTCACCTTAGATGACAGTTATCACTCACATTCCTTGTAAATCATTCCCCCAAGTCATTATCCCTAAACTCATTTTTCTCAACAAATGATACTTGAAGAGATGAATTCACTAGCCACATACCTATTACACCTATGCTAAATATTACAGAATATAAAATGAGTAAGACAGTTCTTATATTCAAGTAATTTATGTTCTAGAATTTACACACACTCTCATCATCACATCAGGCCCTACTCAGATAACACCCCAACTTTCTTCTCTCCAACCTAGGATCCTCATCGGTCCTTTCCTTAAACTATTGCTCAGAACTTGCTTCCTCTCCACGTCTCCTCTCTCTTCACAGAAGCTGTACCTGGCTGAAAACCAAATGAAATTCTATGAAAACCGAAGAGAAGATGAATTGAGAAAAAAAATTTTTAAACCCACGGTCTTTGGGAAAGGCGGATTGTATGTATTCAATTTGAATCCTCAATGCATTACTTAAAATTTCCTTTAGATGAGGAAAAAATCCAAAACATTGTTTTATGGTCTACTTTATCTGTGTCTTTACTATATTGTCCTGGCTGAGATACTCTAAGTTCTTTCAGAAAATTACAAAGAAGCGCCTGGGTGGCTCAGTCTGTTAAGCATCTGCCTTCAGGTCAGGTCATGATTCTGGTTCCTAGAATCGAGTCCCCACATTGGCCTCCCTGCTCAGCAGGGAGCCTGCCTCTCCCTCTGCCTGCTGCTCCCCCTGCTTGTTCTTTCTCTTTCTCTCTGACAAATAAATGAAATCTTAAGAAAGGAAGGAAGGAAGGGAGGGAGGGAACGAACTACGAACAGGAAAAATACAACTTCTATGCAAAACTCAGGAGACAAAATAAGGGAAATGTCAAACAGTATTGGGGAATAAGAATTATTATGTAGACTGGTATTTAACATTCTCTAAGCAGAATCACTGTCTTCTTTAGCACTTTAGTCCAAAGAAGCTTATACTATCCTAGTCTCAATCTTAATTATAGTCAAATTCCATTATAGCATCATAAGCCCTCATTAGAAAATTTGAGTAGCTGATTTCTTCAGAAACTGCTTTTTAAGATCTAAGTTTCTGGGGTGCCTGGGTGGCTCAGTTGGTTAAGCGACTGCCTTCAGCTCAGGTCATGATCCCGGAGTCCTGGGATCGAGTTCCGGGATCGAGTCCCTGGATCGAGCCCCACATCGGGCTCCCTGCTGGGCAGGAAGCATGCTTCTCCATCTCTCACTTCCCCTGCTTGTGTTCCCTCTCTCATTGTGCTTCTCTCTGTCAAATAAATAAATAAAATCTTAAAAAAAAAAAATCTAAGTTTCTGCAATTCTAGTTTCTGGCTCCCACAAAAAGTGTGGATTGGCTTTTTTGTTCTAGTAAGCCCCAAAGACCTTTTACCCATAAAGAATAGTTTTTCTTTCTTTTTTTAATTTTTTTCATGTTATTTCATATACTTGAATCCCCTAACCAAGAGCTGTAAGATTTAAAAAGAAGAAAACATTTAAGGACTCAAATGATCCAAGAATCTGAAACTTATTCAGAGACGATTCTGGATAGAATTTTCATACAGAATGCCTGGGTGGTTCAGTGGATTAAGCCTCTGTCTTCGGCTCAGGTCTTGATCTCAGGGTCCTGGGATGGAGGCCCACATCAGGCTCTCTGCTCAGCGGGGAGCCTGCTTCCTCCTCTCTCTCTCTGCCTGCCTCTCTGCCTACTTGTGATCTCTCTCTCTGTCAAATAAATAAATAAAATCTTTAAAAATCCTTAAAAAATCTTTTTAAAAAATTTTCATACAGTAATGATAATCATCTACGCTGTAAGCACAGAAAGCCGTTATCACAGCTCCAAAACTCTTGAGCAATAAAATGACAAAGAATTAAAATTTCCCCTCAGTAAATAAATTTATATTTACCAAAATTCCACAGAAACTTTAGTCCTAATCTAGAAAAATTAATTTGTAATTAATTTTTAAAGATCCTTTCTAGATTATTAATTTCTAAATTTTTCTTTTTTATGCAAATAAAAATTTAAAGAGCGCAGGAAGAAAATCCTTGGTCATCGCTGGTCCAGAATAAGAAAACATGTTAAGTGTTCAGCTATGGCTGGAGATGTAAAATTATTTCCCAATATACTCTTTTCAGGGGCACCTGGGTGGCTCAGTTTGTTAAGCGACTGCCTTCAGCTCAGGTCATGATCCCAGAGATCCGGGATCAAGCCCCACATCAGGCTCCCTGCTCGGAGGGAAGCCTGCTTCTCCCTCTCTCATTCCCCTGCTTGTGTTTCCTCTCTAGCTATATTTCTCTCTGTCAAATAAATAAAATCTTAAAAAAAAAAAAAAAAACATATATATATATATATATATATATACACACTCTCTTTTCAGCTAAATGAACCTAAAATAATTGAGGTGACTTAGTTGTAGGACACCAGATGTTATTAGTTTGTCAAAATGAAAAGGAAGGGGAAAAAACAATCATGGAACTCTGACTTGTTTTTAAGGCATCAGCAGTCCTGTCCCTGTCCCATTCTGGCCCTAAGACCAAGGTGAACTATCAGTATGCAAATCAGTAGACTTGCCACAAAAGACACACATACTCTCAAAACTTACAAAAAAAAAAAATCTTAGGGCACTTGGGTGGCTCAGTGGGTTAAAGCCTCTGCCTTTGGCTCAGGTCATGATCCTGGGATCATGGGCTCAGGGTCCTGAGATCAAGGGCCGCATCGGGCTCTCTGCTCCGCAAGGAGCCTGCTTCCTCCTCTCTCTCTGCCTGCCTCTCTGCCTACTTGTGATCTCTCTCTCTATCAAATATATAAATAAAATCTTTAAAAAAAAATCTTATTGAAGAAACGCTGAGATGAAAAAGACAATCAGAAATCTGAGGCCAATGTCTTGGCTTTTGTCATTTTACTTTCTATTGGTTCTAATTAAACTAGCCTCAGCTTCTGCATCTGGAAAGTAATAAGATAATACTCACACATACACACACACTCATCCCACCCCCACAACTTCGTAAGAAATGTTTTAAAGATCAAATGAGCTGATTAAAGGAAAAAATCCAACACATTCTCAAGAGGGAAATGCTAGATTTTCTACTAACCTGTCAATCAAAGTAATACTCATTTCAAGTCTTTTCCCAAGACTGCTGGTGTGTTTGATCATTTTATCTGATACAGAAATTCAGTTTTTTTCTATTTATACCATACCTCATTCCAAGAAGAATCTGAGACAAAAAAGTATATATGTGTATTGTTTTTTTTTAATTATGCAAACATAGTAAAAAATAAATCGAACTATGGCAGATACTCAATACCAACCCCACATCATCACCTATATAAAATAGATATGAAAATTTCTGAATCCATTTTCTGATTTAAAACCTCAAAATCTGGGCGCCTGGGTGGCTCAGTGGGTTAAAGCCTCTGCCTCCAGCTCAAGTCATGATCTCAGAGTCCTGGGATCGAGGCCCACATCAGGCTCTTTGTTCATCAGGGAGCCTGCTTCCTCCCCTCTCTGCCTACTTGTGATATCTCTCTGTGTGTCAAATAAATAAATAAATAAATAAAATCTTTAAATAGTCTTATATAAAAAAAATTTAAAAATAAAAATAAAAGCTCAAAATCTAATCTAATTGGACCAGAGAAAACAAACTCATCTAACAGTGTTTTATCTTGCAGTTCAAAAATTAATAGTGACCTTACCTTGTATGGATCAAGTAAAAAGTCACTGAACTTGCTAGGGAGGGAATATTTCTTCACCAATTCGTCTTCTACCACCCATGGTGCATTTTCACCAGTACCAGCCCGTAACGCGTTATGCCGTATAAAGTATCGAAGTATCTCCTTATTTGGTGGGCGTTCTGTACGAATCAAGCTGTCTGCTGGCACGTTACTGATGATCTAGGTTAACAAATATAAGTAACTTACCACTGGGGTAACAAGCAATTAACCACTGAGAACAAAGATTTATGTTCTCTCCAAAAAAATCATAATTCTCTCTATAAAATATGGCTACTATAAGCTAGATGAAACAAAAAGAATAAAATTTTCAAAGACAGAATGTTAAACACATCCCTAGGCAATTTATCAATATGTATCAAAGTCCTAAAAATGTGCATACCATTGAACCAGGAATTCCCCCTTTTCTTTTGAAGATCCCCATTTAGGGGCGCCTGGGTGGCTCAGTTGGTTAAGCAACTGCCTTCGGCTCAGGTCATGATCCTGGAGACCTGTGATCGAGCCCCACATCGGGCTCCATGTTCGGCGGGAAGCCTGCTTCTCCCTTTCTCACTCCCCCTGCTTGTGTTCCCTCTCTAGCTGTGTTTCTGTCTGTCAAATAAATAAAATCTTAAAAAAAAAAAAAAAAGACCTCCATTTAATTATTTTAGAGTGAGAGCATGAGTGGAGTGGAGGGGCAGAGGGAGAGGGAAAAGCAGACTCTGGGCACATAGCCTGATGCAGGGCTCAATCCCAGGCCCCTGGGATCATGACCTGAGCCACAGGCAGACACTTAACCGAATGAACCATCCAGGTGCTGCTGAACCAGCAATTCCTTTTAAGAATGTAGAACTTGGGGGCGCCTGGGTGGCTCAGTCGGTTAAGCGACTGCCTTCGGCTCAGGTCATGATCCCGGAGACCCGGGATTGAGTCCCACATTGGGCTCCCTGCTCTGCAGGAGGCCTGCTTCTCCCTCTCTCACTCCCCCTGCTTGTGTTCCCTCTCTGGCTGTGTTTCTCTCTGTCAAATAAATAAAATCTTTAAAAAAAAAAAAAAAAAGAATGTAGAACTTGGGGCGCCTAGGTGACTCAGTTGGTTAAGCGACTGCCTTTGGCTCAGGTCATGATCCCGGAGACCCGAGATCGAGCCTCACATCGGGCAGCCTGCTCGGCGGGAGGCCTGCTTCTCCCTCTCTCACTCCCCCTGCTTGTGTTCCCTCTCTGGCTGTGTTTCTCTCTGTCAAATAAGTAAAATCTTTAAAAAAAAAAAAAAAAGAATTTAGAACTTAAGGGCGCCTGGGTGGCTCAGTGAGTTAAAGCCTCTGCCTTCAGCTCAGGTCATGATCTCAGAGTCCTGGGATCGAGGCCACGTCATGCTCTCGGCATGATGAGAGGGGAGGGAGCAGGGAGCCTGCTTCCTCCTCTCTCTCTGCTTGCCTTTCTGCCTACTTGTGATCTCTCTCTCTGTCAAATAAATAAATAAATCTTAAAAAAAAAATAAAAGATTTTAGAAGTTAAGTTAGGGCGACTGGGTGGCTCAGTCGGTTAAGCCTCTGCCTTTGGCTCACGTCATGATCCCAGGGTCCTGGGATCGAGCCCCACATGGAGCTCTCTGCTCGGTGGGGAGCCTGCTTCTCCCTCTCCCACTCCCCTGTGTGTGTTCCCTCTCTCACTGTCTCTCTCTGTAAAATAAATAAAATTAAAAAAAAAATTTAGGAGTAAATGGATAGTCATCACCGACTGCTTATAAAAGAAAAAAAAAACAAGGGAAAACTACATAAAGGTACATCAGTAACGGAATCATTTTTTAAATTAAAATACATCCATATAATGAATACAATCATTATATATACATATAGTTGTAATATACTGCATATAGCATACAACCATATAATATATTGCCTATAATATACACAACACTAGGGGAAAAACATTTCTTAATCAGAACAAATTTATCAGAATCATCTAGGGTGATATTAAAATGCAGATGCTTGGGCCTCAAACTTAGTGAATCAGAAATATCTCTTAACAGTACAGCCTAGGAATCTACGTTTTTAATAAACTCCTTGGTGACTATCACACAACATAGAACCTGAAAATACTGTTTTGGAAAAAAATTGAATGACATCACAGATGTTTACTGCATACTAAATGAAAAAAGCAAGTTACAAAATTGTGTGTATAGAACACTCCTATTTTTAAAAGTCACTTAAAAGCTAGCCACTCTGGGCACCTGGGTGGCTCAGTCGGTTAATCATGCAATTCTTGGTTTTAGCTCAGGTCATGATCTCATGGGTCTATGCTAGGCAGGGACTCTGCTTGAGGTTCTCTTTCTCTCTCTCTCTCTCTCTCTCTCTCTGCCCCTCCCCACACACGTCCACACCCTCACTCTCCCTCTAAAATAAAGAATTAAATCTTAAGAAAGAAAAAAAAAAAGCTAACCATTAACCATATCTATATTTACCAGTTATCATCTCTGAGTATGGGATTAGAAATACCTTTTTTCTTTTTTTTTTTTTTAAGATTTTATTTATTTATTTGACAAGAGGAGAGTGAGAGCACAAGCAGCAGAGCAGCAAGGAGAAGGCTCCCCACCAAGCAGAGCCATCCCAGGACTCTGGGATCATGACCCAAGCGGAAGGCAGATGCCTAACTGACTGAGCCACCCAAGCACCCCAGAGATACCATTCTTCTTATCTGTATTTCATCTTCCTCTAATTACTACATGTGAACACAACGATTTACATTCATCAATAAGAATACAAATGAGGGGCACCTGAGTGGCTTAGTTGGTTAACACTGGACTCTTGATTTCTGCTCAGCTCATGATCCCAGCCAGGGTCATGAGATCTAGCCCTGTATCAGGCTCTGAGCTCAGCACAGAATCTGCTTGTCCCTCTTCCTCTCCCTCTGCCTCTCTCCCTGTTCATGCACACACTTTGTCTCTCAAATAAATAAACTCTCTAAAAAAAATAAAATAAAATGATAATCAGGAAGTGGCTGAGACTCCCTAGTAATATTTTACCTCACTACCATGCTAAAGGTGAAGAAATGAGTGAAAAATTGTACTTAACATCCAATTTTCAAATACAAAGAAATCCTAACAATCCAGCTATGTCTTCAGATCAGCTATAAAACAAATGAGTTACAATGTGGGGGGCATCTGGCTGACTCAGAGGAGCATGACTTTCTTGATCTCTGGGTTGTTGAGTTCGAGCCCCACGTTGGGTGTAGAGATTAAAAATAAAATAATTTTAAAAATGAATCAAAATGAGTAAGACTTTTCAGCATTCTGAGGTAGGGAAAAAACCCAACACTATGAAGAGGCAAAAGATCTGGGTTATAATCCTTCCCACTTTCATTTCAACTAAATTAGGAACTTTGACAGAATTCCTGAATTTCTCAGGTCTTAGTTGTTTCTTTTTCCTTTTTTTTTTTTTTAATTTTATTTATCTGAAAAACAGTGAAAGTGAGACAGATGACAGAGGGAGAGGAAGAAAGAGACCCCGCTGAGTAGGGAGCCTGACACGGGGTTCAATCCGAAGACCGTGAGATCATGACCTAAGCCGAAGGCAGAAGCTCAACTAAGTGAGCCACCCAGGCGCCTCTTATCTGTCTCTTCTATAGAACAGTTAAAACAGTTAAAAATGTACAGCTGCCTTCCATACCCAGCCACCCATCCTACTTCTTTCTAATTATAAGATTTCACATATACAGGTATAGAGTACCTGCCATATTATTCTAAGATGCTATTAATGCAAACCACATTGTTTTATATACACCATTAAGATAAAAATTCTTGCCAATTCATTTTAAGATATACCATGACTCTGCGGGCACCTGGGTGGCACAGTCAGTTGAGCATCTTCTCTTGCTTTTAGCTCAGGTCGTAATCACAGGGTCATGAAACTGAGCCCCATGTAGGGCTCTGAGCTTAGCATAGAGTCTGTTTGGGACTCTCTTTCCCTTTTACTCTGTGTCCCCCAACCCCCTCTCTAAAATAAATACATAAATCTTAAAAAAAAAAAAAAAAGTATCGTGACTCTAGATGTACTAAAAAAATAAACACCTTAGAATCGATAATACAAAGCACTAAGTTATTTTAAAGGTATTTTCTGTTTTAGATTAGTAGCTTCACAGATTCCTTGTAAAAGCACTGATTAGAACATACTCAGTTTCTGAGTTTAAGTATATTACAAATTGCTATTTTTAACTGGTAAGAGCTATTACCTGGGGAAAGTCCTTAACTGCTGGGAACTGATTCTTGTTTTTCAAACTCATTTTGAAGCTCAAATGCAAATTATTCTTATACCCTAGTAATTCATATTTAAAGGAAAAAAGCATACTATCTCCTAGAGAAAAAGTAGAATTTAAGTTAAGGTCATGATTACAAAGACTAGAAAACCCCTCAGAATTTGTTGTAGAAACGCATTCATTCACATTTTTTTAGCATATTTTCTCCAAGAAAACTAGCCCTGTATTTTCTAAAGTAACATTTGCTACATGTAAAAGTTTTAATATAAAGTGCCAACTAACCTTATCTTCATTTTGTAATTTCACATCATATTTGTGAGGCAGAAATTTTGGTGGAGCCCATTTTCTTTCTCCTTTTTTTAATGAAGTAGGGAGTTTTCGTGGAGATCTACGTGCTCTGTCATCTAGTCAAATCAATAGAAAATTAGTGAAAAAACAAGTCTTTAATTTTATCCATTCATTCATTACTAATAATCTTAATGAACACCTACTCTGCACTAGGCACTGAGTGATGAGGCACAAAGATGAATCAAAGTCCTTACCTCAAGCAGATAAAGTCTGAGTCTATAAAAGTTACAATAATGTGATAAACTACTATAACAGAGATTGCTACAGAAAAATACTATGAGGGGAGAAAGAAGCAATGTTTAATATAGACTATAAGCAACGAGATGAGTAACTATGATCTAGACTACAGTAAAAACTTCAGACTAAAGAGGCCAGGTGCCCCAACACTGAATGCCATTTAGAGATTGGAATGTGTCTCGTGGGCACTAAAGAAACAAAGGATTTCCCATCTAACTAACTAAATGTATGGTGTGAAAGATCACTAGTATGAAAAAATTAAAAGAAAGACTTTCTGCAGTTAGAAAATGAATGAAAAGAGCAGGTGAGACTGAAGACCAGGAATTACAAGATACAGCACTAAACATCTGGAGGCTGAGAGTCAAGAGGCATTTAGAAGACAGACTGACAACCAACTAGATGTGGAAACGCTAATAGTTTCCAAGTTCTCTGCCTTAGGGACCAAGGAGATGAGGGGCTCATTAACTGAGTAAGAGATATTGAAAGAAAAGCAGGATAATGCTTGTTGATGTGCCTTGGGAAGATACCAGAGAGTAAGATGATCAATTTAGCCTTACAGGTGTTAAATCTGAACTGCCTTGGGACATGCACACAAAGACTGGGTCTAGAAGCAAGGACTTAAGATGATGTGGGTCTGGGAATCATCAGCCTTTATAAAGATTAAGAATTTAAACTGCTGGGCAGGAATGAAACAGAACAATACCCTTGTCTAGAAAAATAAAAAGGAGGGAGAACAAAATCGTACGAAAAATAATTTAACGAATGGCAGATGAATAAAGGAGGTTTAAAAAAAAAAACAAAAAAACAGAAAAGCAGGGGTGCCTGGCTGGCACAGTTGGAAAAGTGTGCAACTCTTGATCTTGGGGTCATGAGTTGAGTCCCATGTTAGGTAAAGAATTACTTTAAAACAAAAAAACATATAATCCCTCCCCCCCAGAAAAGTAGTTGGGAAATCTAGGGAAACTACAGTATCAAATAAGATGAAAAGATATGAGAGTGGCCAACAGTGTTATATGAAACAATAAAGTAAAACACAAAGGAGAAATCAGTGAATTTTGCAATTGGGGGGGTCACCTATAAGCTTATTAGGAACAGTGTGAGGAGTAAAGAGGCAAAAATTATATTGTAACAGCATAAGGAATAAATTTATGGTCAGAAAGTGGAAAGGACATTCTCAAGAATCTTACCTTGAATAAGATGAAACAGAAGAGTAAGATCAAGGGAAGATGTTTTTGTTTTTAGAAAGTGGAACTTTGTTTATAAGCTGAGAAAAACCATTAGAAAGAGGATTTAAAACACTGTATAGTAGAGGGACACTTGAGTTGGTTAAGGGTCTGACTCTTGGTATCAGCTCAGGTTTTGATCTCAGGGTCATGTGTTCAAGCCCTGCACTGGGCTCCCAGCTGGGCACGGAGCCTACTTTAAAAAAAAAAAAAAAAAGAAAGAGAGAGAGAGAGAGAGTACAGTGGGAATAGTATTCACTTTCTTTTTTTAATTATTTATTTATAAGAGAGAGACAGACAGACAGACAGACAGACAGCACACAAGCAAGGAGAGTGGCAGGTAAAGGAGTCTGATGTGGGGCTAGATCCCAGAACCCCAGAATTATGACCTGAGCCAAAGGCAGACGCTTAACCTACTGAGTCACCCAGGCGCCCCAGAGGGTATGGTATTCAAAGCACAAGTATCTTGAGATAAAAGATATCAAGAGAAAAGAAAGTTTCCTTCTAAGATGAAGAACATAGTCCTACCAGGGAGTTAAGAACACAAAGCTGAAAAGTTCCTGCTCTAATACATTCTTTTCCCCCAAAAAAAGTAAAAGGCAAGCTCACACACTAGAATTTACCTATCATATTTCTATGGAAATTCTAATGACTTTTCCCCGTGAAGACATGCAGAATACATCATAACATTAATTCTTTCGCCCACCTACTACTCTTATCAACATAGTAGTATTAACATTACATCCCAGTAATTAAAACCTGAACTAAGGCGCACACACTCTAAAAAATAAGCCAAAGCCTAAAACCAGCAGTTCCTGGTACACAATGTTTAAGGTATAAAACTAACAGCTATAACACCTAACCAAAACATTTATTAACCTCAAATCTTAGGAATTGTGAATAACACACATATTAAAAATGAACTGAAAAATGTAAACACAGCATTCACAATACAGAGCAGAAAACAAAACAAGGGAGGGAGGAGCTACACAACAATCTCTGAAGCTTCCTTGGGACTAGATAAGGACGTCCCCCTAAAACCAGCTGCACATATCCCAAACATCTGGAGACATAAAATAGAATGGAAGGCAGACAACAGAACATTTTAATGTAACATTCTAATTCAAACTTTGTGACAGTTAAATAATAAGGTAAAACTTTAATCCTCAAATAGTCATGGGAAAAGGGACTGATATACACAAACCCTTTGAGTGCTATTTTTGGAGAGAAGGGATCCAGTCAAATTCCTTACTTATACAAATTAAAAAAAAAAAAAAAAAAAAAGAAGCCCGCAGAGGCTGAAAAGTCTCCCCAGCAAGCAAAGTCTCAGTTTTTCAACTTTCAAAACATCACTGGTTAGGTCTCCAGGTCCCTAAAAATTATTTTTAGTGTTTCACAATTCCAGCAGCTCCCATCTGAGAGGAACCTGAATTATAGAATATAGATAAAAGGAATTATCTTAAAAGCACCACAATGGCTTATAATATGAAAAGAAACAGAAATCAGAACAAGCCCCTCCTACCCCAATCACCTCCCCCTTCCACACTTATTTCCACATATCCAACTTAGAGAAAAGGAAAGTAACTTTTCTTTCCCATCCTGGGTAGACAGGTTATGTGCACACAGATTTCTAAGCAGTAAAGAGGTTAATGACTTCCCAATGGTCTTAATTGTGTAGCAAGATTTAAATCTTTTTTGGGGGTGGAATTGTGGGGGGGTCAATTTATCTTAATTCTCTTGGCATTTTGTTTTCTGAATCATAAATGAACAAAAACATGCCTAGCTATCTACAAAACTCAATTACAAATCTAATTGTTGGAGAACTCAAAAAGACTTGTGTATAAAATAAACAGAGTAGCATAACTCACTAAGGAAAGCTAGCATCATACATACTAATACTCTCTCTCCTTCCTTCATCCTCTTTTACAACTGCCTCCTTCTTCTGATGATCCTGAGCAATTTGACTAGAATTCTCTTTGTCACTTGAAGGAGAATCACAGGCACCATCTGATTTCTTCTCAGTGGCCTCTTCATCTACTTTTTCCAAAGGATGAATCTTCACAATCCTCACCTTGAGCATATTTTCCTTCCCAACCTAAAAAGGAAACAGGAGAGAATCAAAGATAGTAAGAACCAGAAACCTAAAGATGTTTAGAATATATTATCCAATATCCATCCCATTTCACCTGACAAAAATTCACTGAAACTCTGAAGTAGCCAAGTCAGTGATTTTTTTTCCAACTTTATTTCTCAAACTTCTAAATTGAAATAGGATACCTTAAAAAATAAAATGATCACGTCTAGTTCGTAATTCACACACCAATGTACTAAGGCCAAAAGCAATCACTACACTAACCTGATATATATGTAAAATACATTTCAAGAATTTCCATTTTT